>CABHPQ010161463.1:0-44218 GCA_902168405.1 Peromyscus aztecus | reverse complement strand
AAGGAAGGAAGGAAGGAAGGAAGGAAGGAAGGAAGGAAGGAAGGAAGGAAGGAAGGAAGGAAGGAAGAAATTATAGAAAAAGTGGCAAGGGAAAAAGGCCAAAGAGCATATAAAGGCAGACCTATGTGATCACACCCGACTTCTCAACAGAGACCCTAAAATCCAGAAGTACCTGGATTGATGTTGCAGACTCAAAGAGACCACAGATACCAGCCCAGACTACTATACCCAATAAAACTTTCCATCACCATAAATGGAGAAAACAAGATAATTCATGATAAAATCAAATTTAACCAATATCTATCCACAAACCCAGCCCTATAGGAAGTACTAGAAGGAAAACTCCAGCCCCAAGAAGTTACCTACACCCACAAGAGCACAGGCAATAGATAATCTCACACCAGTAAAATACAAAAAAGGAAAACACACACACACACACACACACACACACACACACACACACACACACAACCACCGACAGCAATAAAATAAAAGGAATTAACAGTCATTGGCCATTAATATCCCTCAATATTAATGGACTCAATCCACCAATGAAAAGACAAAGGCTAACAGATTAGATATGAAAACAGGATCCATCATTCTGCTGCATATAACAAACACACTTTCAACATCAGGGATAGACATTACCTCAGGGTAAAAGGTTGGAAAAGGAATTTCTGATCAAATGGACCTAAGAAGCAAGCTGGTGTAGCAAACCTAATATGTAACAAAATAGACTTCCAACCAAAATTAATCAAGAGAGGGAGAATGGAATTTCACATTCATCAACGGAAAAATCCACCAAGATGATATCTCATTCTGAACATTCATGCCCCAAATGTAAGGGTACCCACATTTGTAAAAGAAACATTTCTAAAGCTTAAATCATACACATAGAAACACACACAACAATAGTGGAAGACTTTAACAGCCTACTCTCACCAATGGACAAGTCATCCAGACAGAAACTAAACAGATAAATTATGGAACTAACATATGCTATGACTCAAATGGACCTAACAGATATCTACAGAACATTTCATCCAAACATAGAAGAATATACCTTCTCAGCACTGCATGGAACCTTCTCCAAAACTGACCATATACTTGGTCACAAAGCAAATCTCAACAGATACAAAGAAAGTGAAATAACCCCCTGTATCTTAGCAGACCACCATGGATTAAAGATGGGTTTCGACAACAACAGAAAGCCTGCAAACTCACAGAAACTGAACAACTCTCTGCTGAGTTACCACTGGGTCAAGGAAGAAATAGAAAGAAGTTAAAGCTTCCTAGAATTCATTGGAAATGAATGTGCAACATACCCAAACTTATGGGACACAATGAAAGAGGTGACAAGTGGTAATTCCATAGCACTAAGGGCCTTCATGAAGAATTTGCAGGGAATCTCATACTAGTGACTTAACAGCACACGTGAAAGCCCTAGAATAAAAAGAAGCAGATGCACCTAAAAGGAGTAGACAGAAGGAAATAATCAAACTGAGGTCTGAAATCAATAAAATAGAAACAAAGAAAACAATACAAAGAATCAATGAAACAAAGAGTTGGTTCTTTGAAAAAATCAACAAAGTAGATAAAGCCTTATCAAAATTAACTGAAAGACAGAGAGAGAATATTTAAATCAGCAAAATCAAAAATGAAAAGAGAGACATAACAATAGACTCTGAGGAAATACATCAATCATTAGGTCATACTTCAAAAGCTTGTACTCCACAAAATTGGAAAATCTAAAAGATATGGACAAATTTGTTGGCAGATACCACTTAACAAAATTAAATCAAATGAAAAAAAAACAATTTAAATAGACTAATAACCCCTAAGGAAATAGAAGCCATCATTAAAAGTCTCCCAAATGAAAAGAAAAGTTCAGGGCCAGACAGTTTTAACACAGAATTCCACCAGACTTTTGAAGAACTAATACCAATAATCTTCAAATTATTCCACAAAATAGAAACAGAAGAAATAGTGCCAAATTATTTTTATGAGACCACAGTCACAATGATATACAAACCGCATGAAGATTCAACAAAGAAAGAAAATTACAGACCAATTTCACTCATGAACACTGATGCAAAAATACTCAATAAAATACTGACAAACCAAATCCAAGAACACATCAAAAAGACCATCCACCATGACCAAGCAGGTTTCATTCCAGAGATGCAGGGATGGTCCAAGATATAAAAATCTGTCAATATAACCCACCACATAAACAAACTGAAAGAAAAAATCCACATGATCATCTCCTTAAATGCTGAAAAATCTTATGAAAAATTCAACACCCCTTCATGATGAAAGTTTTGGAGAGATCAGGGATACAAGGAACATACCTAAACATAACAAAAGCAATATACAGCAAGCCAATTGCTAACATCAAATTAAATGAAGAGAAATTCAAAATAATTTTACTAAAATCGAGTACAAGACAAGGTTGTCTACTCTCTCTACAACAAATCAATACAGTGCTAGAAGTTCCAGCTATATCAACAAGACAACTCAATGAAATCAAGGGGATATTGATTGGAAAAGAAGAAGTTAAAATATCATTATTTGCAGTTGATATGGTAGTATACATAAGCGACCCATAGAACTTTACCACAGAACTCCTACAGCTCATAAACACCTTTAGTGAAATGGCTGGATATAAGATTAACTCAAAAAAACCACCAGCCCTCCTATATACAAATACCAAACAGGCTGAGAAAGAAATCAGAAAATCAACACCCTTTGCAATAGCCTCAAATAATATCAAACATCATGGTGTAACTATAATCAAGCAAGTGAAAGACATGTATGACAAGAACATCAAGTATTTAAAGAAAGAAACTAAAGAAGATATCAGAAGATGGAAAGATTTCCCATGCTCATGGATCTGTAGGATTAACATAGTAAAAATGGTCATCTGATCAAAAGCAATCTACAGATTCAATGCAATCCCCATTAAAATCCCAACACAATTCCTTACAGATCTTGAAAGAACAACACTCAAATTCATATAGAAAAACAGAAAACCCAGGATAGCTAAAACAACCATGTACAATAAAAGAACTTCTGGAGGTATCACCATCTCTGATTTCAAGCTCCACTACATAGTTATAGTAATAAAAACTGCATGGAATTGGCATAAAAATAAACAGGTAGATCAACGAAATCAAATTGAAGACCCAGATATAAATCCATACAACTATGAACACTTGATTTTTGACAAAGAAGCCAAAATTATACAATGAAAAAAAAAAGAAAGCATCTTCAACAAATGGTGCTGATCTAACTGGATGTCAGCATATAGAAGAATGCAAATAGATCGTATCTATCACCCTGCACAAAACTCAAGTCCAAGTAGATCAAATACCTCAACATAAAACCATGAACCTGATAAGAGAGAAAGTAGGAAATAATCTGAATCAAACTGGTACAGGAGATGACTTCTTAAACAGAACACCAATTGCACAGGCACTAAGATCTACAATTAAAAAATGGGACCTCATGAACCTGAAAAGTTTCTGTAAGGCAAAGGACACTATCGATAGGACGAAACAGTAGCCTAGAGAATGGGCAAAGATCTTCAAAAACCCCATATCAGATATAGAGCTCATATTCAAAATATACAGAACTCAAGAAACTAGATATCAACAAACCAAATAATCCAATTTAAAATTGGGGCACAGATCTAAACAGAGAATTCTCAACAGAAGAATTTCAAATGGCCAAGAAACACTTAAGGAGATGTTCAACATTCTTAGCCATCAGGGAAATGCAAATCAAAACAACTCTGAATCTTAAACCTGTCAAAACGGCCAAGATCAAAAACACAAGCAACAGCTCATGCTATCTAGGATGTGGAGCAAGGAGAATATTCCTCCATTGCTGGTGGGAGTGCAAACTTGTACAGCCACCTTGGAAGTCAGTGTGACAGTTTCTCAGAAAACTGGAAATCAACCTACCACAAGACCCAGCTATACCACTCTTCAGCATATATCCAAAGGATACTCAATCATACCACGAGGACACTTGCTCAATTATGTTCATAGCAGCTTTATTTGTTAACAGCCAGAACTTGGAAATCACCTAGATATCCCTCAGGAAATCACCTCTATATTCCTCAACTGAGGAATGGATAAAGATAATGTTGTACATATGCACAATGGAGTATTATTCATCTGTTAAAAAACAAGACTATCAGGGGAAAACGTACAGAGACGGCCAGCCAAACTAGTGGAAATGCATGAACTGTGGACCAATAGCTGTGGAGACCCCAAGAAACTGGACTAGGCCCTCTGGATAGGCGAGACAGTTCTTTAGCTTGAACTATTTAGGGGTTCCCCAGGCAGTGGGATCAGGATCCTTCCCTGGTGCATGAGCGGGCTTTTTGGAGCCCAGTGCCTATGGTGGGACATCTTGTGCAGCCTTGGAGCAGGGAGGAGGGGCTTGGACCTGCCTCAGCTGAATGTACCAGGCTCTGCTGACTCCCCATGGGAGACTTTGCCTTGGAGGAGGTGGGAATGGGGGGTGGGTTGGGGGGGAAGGCTGGAGGTCAAGAGGAGGGAGGAGACGGGGATCTGTGGTTGGTATGTAAAATTAATCGAAAATTTCTTAATAAAAAAGAATAACATACTCATGTGATACATATACGTATATATTAAAAGTTAAATATATTTAATATATATTAAAAAAAAAAAACAAGACCATCAGGAAATTTGAAAGCAAATGGATGGAACTAGACAAAAATCATTCTGAGTAGGTTGACCCAGACTGAGAAAGACAAACATATGTACTCACTTGTAAGTGGACATTCGCTGTAAAATAAAGGATAACCTTGCTAAATACAAAGTCTCAGCAAGGCTAAGTAAAAAGGAATGTTCATGGGGGTGACACCAAGATCGCCCTGGGAAGGGGAAATAGAAGAGATTTCATGAGCGGTCAGAGGGTGAGTGGGGATGGGAACATGAGTGATCAGATTTGGGGAGAAGTACTGAAAGAGATACTGGAAAGGGGGGGTGCACTTCGGGGTCAGGTAAAAACCCAGCACAAGGGAATCCCCCAGGAATCTACACAGAAGACCCCAGCTTAGACTCCTAGCAATATCATATAGGCAGCCTGAACTGGTCATCTCCTGTGCCTAGCCCAATTGTCATCAGAGAGGGGTCATCCAGCAACTAAAGGAAACAGATGCAGACCCACAGCTAAACATGAGACAGAGTGTGGGGAATCCTGAAGAAGAGAAGGAAGGATTGTAGGAGGGAGAGGGGTCAAGGCTACCACAAGAAAACTCACAGAATCAATTAACTAGGGTTCATAGAGGTACATAGAGACTGAATGAACAACCAGGGTGCATGCATGGGACTGACCTAGGCACTCTGCCTATATGTTCCAGTTGTATAGTTTGCTCCTCCTGGAGAATTCTTAACAGCGGGAATAGGGGCTGTCTCTGACTATTTACAGGTTTTTGGGACCCTAGTCCTCATACTGAGTGACCTTGCCCATCTTAATACATGGAGGGGTGCTTAGTATTACTGCAATGTTATCTGCCATGTTTTGTTGATACTAATGGGAGACCTGCCTTTTCTAAGTAGAAATGAAGGAGTGAATTGGGAGGGGGGTGAAAACAGAGGGGGGGATGTAGGGAAGGAAAGGGAGGAGGGGGGGAATTTTGGCTAGGATATAAAATAAATAAATGAATAAATCTCAAAAAAGAAATTCACCTTTATATTACTATAAATAATGCCAAATATTATGGATATTTCAAAATATTTCATATTTCAAAATGCTTCCTTTTTCAGTCACTTTCCAAATTATATTCTAAAGGTGTCTAAACTGTTTATATCTATATCTTTATCCACATGTATATCTATATCTAGACACTGTTCTCAACTTATAACTCCTTATACATATGTATATATAGTTAAAATGTAACCCAATCACTAGAATTATGCATCTCTTTTCTACAAGTAAATTATAACACCTATTAATTTCATGGAAATGTGTTTTAATGTAAATTTTCTTGACTACTTGGCTACAGTCTGACAACTTCCTTGCTTCACTAAATGAGACATTGGCATCACCACCGCTACTTTGAGTTGAGAAGATCGTGGTGAGCACAGCATGGCATTATTGAGTATCCATCGGGGGCTAACGTGAGCAGCAGAGAAGAACGTAAAGAACGAATCCTCCTAGGAAGAAAGGGGCTATTAGCTTTCTTAAACAAGAGGAGTGATAGACAAACAGCGGTCTTTAGGAAAAGGGGTTTGGATTCTTTTATAGTCCAAAGAACATCTTAGAGTTTTTGTGCATGCATTATCAGAGGACATATGCTTTGGGGTCTGGCTGCTCTGCTTTGCACTATTAGGGTCTCATCCCTGGGAGAGGCTAATTCTCCTTCTCCCAGTAGTCACTAGGTCCCTGCAGTGCATTGTCCAGGGGTGGAGCCCCACAGAATTTTCCCTTCCCGTGTTAATATGTCCACTGATACTGCTGGGAGGAAAGGGAAGTGGAGAAGGGATGTAATTCTACTTCAGTTAAAAAGGAAGGAAGCAGATGCAGAGATCCACGGCCAAGCCCCAGGTGGAGCTCCAGGAGTCCAATCGGTGCGAGAGAGGAGGGATTGTATGAGCATGAGATATTGAGACCATGATTGGAAAAATCACAGGGACAAGAAGCCAAATTAGTGGAAACGCATGAACTGTGAACCAATGGCTGAGGAGCCACCATGGAACTGGATCAGGCCCTCTGGATAAGCGAGACAGTTGATTAGCCTGAACTATTTAGGAGGCCCCCAGGCAGTGGGACTGGGACCTGTCCTTAGTGCATGAGCTGGCTTTCTGGAACCTAGGGCCTATGCTGAGATGCTTTGCTCAGCTTTGGTGTAGGGAGGAGGGGACTGGACCTGCCTGGACTGAATCAACCAGGCTGAGTTGAATCCCCAGGGGAGACCTTGCCTTGGAGGAGGTGGGAATGAGGGGTGGATTGGGGGGGGGGGGGGGGAGGAGGGAGGACAGGGGAATCTGTGGCTGATATGTAAAAGTAATTATAAAATAAAAAATTTAAAAAAAAATTTAAAAATTTAAAAAAGTAAACAGGGAAAAAAAAAAGGAAGGAAGCAAGGGCAGCTCTTTGATCAACACTTTTTTCCATTCCTCCTTCTTACCCTCAGCTTCTAATAAACGCCATTTTATTCTCCTTTCCTATCAGATCTTTGTTTGAAGAGAGCACACAGAAGTGAGATCCTGCTTCTCCTGCTATTCCTGACACTCCCTTCAGTGTGGCCGCTCCCATTCCTCAGACCGGAAGAACGAGTTTTAGTGACTGCTGAGCTGCAACTGCAGTTAGTAACTACACTTAGAATATCTCACATTTGCTAAATTATCATAGCTTTAATATTCCAGCTGCAAAAAAAGTGACGTGGCTGAGGTCATTGATACATGAAATAACTTGACTGGATATTTCCTTGAGGTGTGCAAAGATAAAAACTTCACATTTTATTCCATAAATATGCACAATTAACAATAACTCAAAAAAGCAAAAATTAAAAATGGAAAAGAAAAGAAAAGGGAATGGATGTCATGCAAAATTTACCCATGAAGAGCAGAACATAAGGAAGCATTGCTTATTCCTGAAACTGAAACATTTAAAATACTGTAAAATACTTTTCATTTCCAGCACTCTGGATTTCTTGCACAGAGGTGAGCTTGTAGGAGATGGCCAGTTTTCCTGCACTGCAATTGTCTCATCTCACCTATGTATGATTTACTTGCCAGTGACCATTCAACTTATGTTATATAAACCCATATCTCCCCAGTAACAGTAGTGTGTTGATACCACTTTAATCCTTGCTGTTTTTTTAATTGAATCAATTTGCCAGAGCATTAAATTCACACAGCTGACTTAAAATTTACTTAGTAATAAGAAACTGTAGAATCAACCACTGAAATTTTCACCTAAATACATTGTAAAACAAAAAAAAATCTGTAGTTGAAGTTTTTTTCTTTTAAATTGGCTTTAAAAAGTTTGGGGGGGGGTATACATTAAAAACAGCAATAACCACAAAAGAAAACCAGACAAACCAAAAGTGTGGAGTTATGCACCTGCAGCCCCAGCACCTAGGAGGAAGAGGTGGGAAGATCAGGAACTCAGAGTTTTCCTTGGATACACTGAGAATTCATAATAAGCTTATGGTGCATGAGACCCTGTCTGTAACAACAACAACAAAAAAAGTTATTCTGGTATCCCCACAGGAAAAGCCTACCCCTGCCCAATGAAGAGATCTGTTCTTTCATGCATAGATAGCTCACATCTGTAACAAAGCCAACTACACCAGACTTGCATGGACATGACAAAGTAGCTATATACCCATAGAATACAAAGAAGTACTCCACAACCAAAACCAGATCTACCATTCACTAAGGTGCTAGTAGACTAGATATGTAAGAGTACTGCATTCCAGATGCCAGGGCAATTTCATCAATTCCTCAGACTTAGGCACATGGAGGTATACTTTGATCTAATGTAGCTGAACTCATATGGAACCAAACACAATAAAAAGCCCTGCTAAATGGCACCCTCGGACTTGCTTGCACACAAAGGCTTTTATTGTAAATACAAAAACAAACATAAAACAAGTGAAATGATAGCCACAAAGTAACAAAATAACTTCATGAAACAATGTAACACTGGATCTCCACAACAGCTCAATGTATTGACATCTTAACAAGTAAATGCTGACTTACCTAAAAAAAAAATCTACATAATGATTTTAAAGAAACTCAAAAAGACACAAGTGAATACAATCAAGTTATCAAAGCTAGTAAAATAATTTACAGTTTGAAGGTAGAATTCAGCAAGGGGATAGATTTCATTAAAATGATGCAATTAGAAATATTGGAACAAAGAACTATATAGATGAAATAAAAATAAAACTGAAAGTCCTGTCTGATAACAGGCTAGATTTAAAAGCAGAGAATTCTGAGCTTGAAGACTGATCTTATTAAATAAGTTGGTCTGTGTGGCTCCAATAGGCTCATATGTTGAAATGCTTGGTCCCCAGTTAGTGGAACTATTTGGGAAGGATTGGGAGATGTGGCCTTGTTGGCAAAGGTTGGGCTTTGAGATTTCAAAACCCCACAGTATTCCTCTCTCTATATCTCTCCCCCTCTCTCTCTGCCTCCTGCTTGTGGATCAGATGTAAATACTTGCTCTCAGTTAGTGTTATGCTTGCTTGATTGCTACCATGCTCCCTGCTATGACTGTCATAGATGATGACCCTCTGGAACTACTAGCCCCAAGTTAAATGTTTTACAATTCCTTGGTCATGTCTTATTATGGAAATTAAAAAGTCCCTAACACTTGAAGACTTAAAAATAATGAAATGCAAACCTAACAAGGAAAACTCGTGAAACCTAGACTAATAGAACAAAATTTAAAATCTAAATAAGCTTTCTTGTACATGGTCAGTTAATCTGCAGCATCCATACATAATCACAAACAGTAATGTGGTCCATAACTGTTCAGGAGAAAAACTGGTAATTTATATGCAAAATGGTAACGTTAGTTCCTTATATAACATCTTGTACAAACATAAATTTATAATAGGTTAAATTTTTATGTATGACCAAAACAAACAACTGGAAAATATGAGGAGAAAATATTCGTAACACTGATGTTTTAATTTGTTTTGGTCTCATTATTTTCATTTTTATTTTAGAGATAATGTTTCATTATGCAGCCTAGGCTAACTTTGAGATCAAGATCTTCCTGTCTCAGTTTCTGCAGTGCTGAGAATACAGTTCTGTACCAGCACTTCAGGCTATGACAATGATCAGTCTCCAACTTCTGCAGTTGACAACAAAAATCCAGTAACAAAACCAAAGGTAATCATGTAACCCTACAATAAACTGAAAAGTTTCTCCATAGGAAACAAACAATTAGCACAATGAGAAAGCAACCCAGACAGATCTATAAAGAGTGTCTGAGACAAGTTCATATCTAAGATATAGGAACTTCTACAAGGTGGTGTTTAAAAATACAAGCAACCCAATTTAAAATGTGGATAAAGAACCTATGTAGGATTTTTTTTTTTATCCCAAAAGACATGGGAAACAGAGATATGAAAGGGTGGTCAGGATCACTAGTGATTAGGGAAATGTAAATTGAAACCACAGTGGGATAGCACTTCATTCCAGCTAGTGGGTGATTATCAAAAGTCAAGATAAGAAAGAAAATGAGAAAATTCCCTGGAGAGAATAGAAACATCCCTTTCTTTAGAGGAATCAAGGTTATATGGGTGAATTTGTCAAACTGTGCAGTTAAGATTTATGCTTTTCAATATGTGTATATCTTCGCCTTATCAAAAAGAAAAGACCTAAAAATAAACTGAGACGTAAGGGTTTAGTTGAATTGTGCAAGAATAAAAGGTATATGATTAGTGGCTGGTGAAGCTGAGTGGCAGATCTATTATGCTATCAATTTTGCAATACAATGTATGAGTAAATTAAAAACAAAAAGTATTAGCATGGTCATGAAGAAAAGAGTTTCTGAAGGTGAGAAGATAAATTACTGCAGCTATTATAGAAAACTTTATGGCGGTTACAAAAATGAAAGAAGGAAAAGAAGGAGGGAAGGAAGGAAGGGAGGGAGGGAGGGAGGGAAGGAGAGAAGGAGCGAGGAAGGGAGGGGGTGAAGATGGAAAGAAATGGAAAGGAAAGAAGAAAGAGAAAAGAAAGATGATAAGAGCT
Source organism: Peromyscus aztecus (assembly GCA_902168405.1). NCBI lineage: Eukaryota > Metazoa > Chordata > Mammalia > Rodentia > Cricetidae > Peromyscus > Peromyscus aztecus. The sequence goes on along the minus strand of CABHPQ010161463.1, from coordinate 33,470 downwards.
GGTTCTCCTTCTACCAAGTTTGTCTTCCAGGGAAATTAAATCACAATCACAAAATGATATCTGCACTTCTGTGTTTATTGAATCATTCTTCACAATAAAAAATTATATGGACTTCACCTTAATGTCTATCAATGGAGGAATGCTGAAAATATACGGCATACCTATGAGATGAATCACAAGCCAACTGTAGTAAAAAGTAGTTCCCACCATCAGCATCCATAAGGGTGAACCTGGAGGACATCATGCTAAGTGCAATAAGTCAGCTCCAGAAAGACAGATGCGAAGTTACCTCACTCCTATGTAAAGTTTGAAAAAGCTGAACTTAGGTAAACCAGATGGTGGTTCCCGGGCATAAAGGGCTTGGACAGCAAAGGGCAACCAGAGTGATGTTGGTCAATGAGACAAGCTGGGTCTTATAAGGTGAATGATTCTGAAGGTGTGGTGAGCATTGGTGTAACATTGGTAACAGTACCAATGTTAATAATAGTGTGTTGCTCAGGCCTAGGGACAGAGATCAGCGACAGAGAGATTGTCTATCCCCCATGAAGCTCTGGGCTTGATATTGGGCACAAGGGAAAAACAAAAGCTAGGCCTGGTGGCACGAGTTTAGGAGATGTGGAGGCAGAGGTAAGAGGATTGCTATAAGCTGATCCACATAGTGAGTTCCAAGTCAGGCACAACTACATAGTGATACCCAGGCCCCCAAATAATAAGGTATAGGTGATGTTTGCTGAGAATAGCTACTAAGTAAAATCAAGGTATCTTTCATAAGGTGTGGTTTTCTTTAATTTTCACAATCTGTACCTATATCAAAACATTGTTTTATACCATGAATGTATTCAATTTTGTCAATTATTTTATACAAAGTAGAAAGTATGTTTATATAACTTATTTTAAGTTAAATATATAGTCAAAAATCCTCAAATTTCAGGGTAAGTGCTTGTAGATCTATTGAAAGCTATGTGGTTTGTCCTGATTTTCCATATTAATATATATATATACATTTAAATAGTATATTTAAACATATATTTAAAGAATATTGGAACAGTGGTAATAAATCAGGCATCCTAATGCAATAGTTGTAATTCATTAATTATGTTTCCTTCATCTAGAATATGAAGTTACTCTAAATTGAACAACCTATTTTATTAAGTGAAATTAATTAGATTTAATACTGCAAACATATAAAGTTAATTCTCCATCTTTATGGAGAAAATTTGTGATTTAGCACAGTTTACTGTTTGCCAATATTGTTAGTTCGTGGTTTGGTTGTTGACTTTATGCTATTGGATGGAAACAAACTGAACAAGGGTCACTTGGATGTGAACTCAAATAACAGCAAAAGCACAAATGACTTTTACTGGTGTCAATAAATGTTACAGACTGATTAATAGTAATTTCCTAACTACTAATGACTAAGTAAGTAATGAACTACTAAGCCCCTAGATCAGTGGTTCTCAACCCGCGAATCACAACCCTTAGAGATCACATATCAGATATCCTGCACATCAGATATTTACATTATGATTCATAATAGCAAAATTACAGTTATGAAGTAGCAACGGCATTATTTTATGGTTGGGGGTTATCACAGTGTAAGAAACTGTATTACAGGGTCACAACATTAGGAAGTTGAGAATCGCTGGCCTAAATTCATCCTCTATATCTTAAAAGAATATTAATGACCCCAGATTAGATTACTAGCAATAAAGGTGAGGGTGCCTGAACTGGACTACCCTGGTAATCAAGTTGGTGAATACCCTAACTGTCATCATAGAACCTTCATCCAGTAACTAATGGAAGCAGATGCAGAGATCCACAATCATGGACCAGGCTGAGCTCTGGGAGTTCAGCTGAAGAGAGGGAAAAAGGATTACATGAGCAAGGGGGGTCAAGATCATGATGGGGAAACCTACAGAGACAACTGAACCAAGTTCAAAGGAACTCACAAACTTTAGACCAACAGCTGTGGAACATGTATGGGACTGGACTAGGCCCCCTGCATGTGGGAGACAGTTGAGTAGCTGGGTCTGTTTGAGGGGCTGCTGGCAGTGCGATCAGGATCTATCCCTGATGCATGAGCTGGCTCTCAGGATCCTATTACCTATCGTCAGATACCTTGCTCACCCCTGATAAATCGGGGAGAGGCTTGTTCCTGCCTCAACTGAATGTACCAGGCTTAGCTGTCCCCCAATGGGAGAATTTACCCTGTTGGAGGAGGGGAATGAGAGGTGGGGAGGGGGAGATGGGGGAGCAGGAGGAGAGATGAGAGGGGGATCTGTGGTTGGTACGTAAAATGAATAAAAAAATAACAAAATGAAGTTATTGCCAAGTTGAAAGACTAAATCATCCCCAGAGTTCCCTTCAGAGTCTTGAAAAGCTGTAATCTTATTGAAATCCAAAATTGCTTTGGAAGAATATTTAGGAAGTAAGTAGGAAAATGTAAAAGCAACTTTACAAACAGAATTTTTTTTCTGAGTCCCCAATATAACTGTCTTAGTCATTTAAGGAAACAATTTACCAAATAACTAAAATTTAATGAGTTAATATTTATTAAGCACTAATATATATTAGGGACCATTCTTACTCTTGGAATACAAATACAAAAACACCATAAAGTTTTCAAAACAAACAAACAAACAACAAAAACTTGTTTTGTTTTGTTTTCCAGTGTTAACGATTAGACTCAAGGCTTGGTGAATGGTAATTAATTGGTTTAACAAAGAACATCACTAGTATCCCTTAGAACTTTTATATATCATAAAACTTTTATATATAACAGCATGGTGCATACACTAAGCAAGTACATGTTAAATATCATGTAAAATATGTTTAAGGGCTAATATAAAATGAAAATATTATTTTGTTATGGATACAAGATTGACAGCAATTAAAGAAGAGTTTAATGTTGGCAGTTACTAAAGGCTTTTCAGTAGTTGTAACAAAATTATCACAAGACAAGAAAAACTGCAAATAAAAAATAATAATGGAGAGAGTATTGAGATTGTATGTTGTAAATGTCAGTTCAAGGAAATGTCAAAAGACTACATCACTGTATCAAAAGGAATAAGTACACAGGAAGGCCTGGCCACAGCCATGCCCCAGATCTGCACTATGAATGCCAATACTAAATTGGAATATAAGCTTTTAATGTTGGGAGGAGGATAGTGAAAGCTGTAGTTTAAGAAGGAAAATAAAGTGCCTTACACATATGCAGAGAACAAATACATGAGGCAAAAGTCAAAGCAAGGATGAAATGTCATTAATTACTCTCTCCAGACAAAATATAAAAAAGAACATAGTTGCGATATACGTGGGTTAATTTCTATAACATATTCTGATGGACAGGGTAAGAAATTAGAGACAAGAAATGAGTGTAACAATTTTGAATTTCATGGGCTGGATGCTAAACAGCATCCTGAGGTAAGAAACTTTGGAATGAGACAGCAAGGTAGCTCAGTAGATAAAAGTGCTTTTGGTACAAGCCTGACAACCTGAGTTTGATTCCAGGAACCCAGGTAAAAAAGACAAATGAATCTACATGGGGCTATAATCCCAGGATTAGAAAAATGGGAGGCCAAGACAGTAGGATCTCCTGGAAGCTCACTGGCCAGTCAACCTGTAGTACACAGCAGAGACAAAGCAAGAAAGAGCAGGCCTCAACAAGGAGGGAGATGATAGGACTCTTGAAAGTTGTCTTCTGAGCATCACATGTATAACATGACATACACATGTCTACACATGCACACACAAATGAATAATAAACAATTTTTTAAGATGGCAAGAAGTAACAGTTCACTCTGCACATATGTTATAGCTGTATAGAGTGATCCTCTTCTGGGACTCCTAACAGTGGGAACAGGGGCTGTCTCTGACTCTTTTACTGGCTTTTGGGATCCTTTTCCCAATACTGGGTCGCCTTCCCCAGCTGTAATACATGGGGACATTCTTATTCTTATCATAACTTGATATACCATGTTTTCTTGATATCCATGGGAGGCCTGCCCTTTCCTAAACAGAAGCAGCGGAGGAGTAGTGAATTGGTGGGGGGAGGGGGTAGAGGGGGATGTGAGAAGGGGATAGGAAGAGAGGAGAGAGGGGAAACTGTGGCCAGGATGTAAAATAAGTAATAAATAAATAAATAGTCTTTTTTATATCTGTTAATTGGGATTTATTTTAGAAGATCAGGTGGGAGCTCTAAATAACCAGCTGTATCCCCAAACTAGTACAAGGTCTGCATGAGATAGATATTTGAGTCACCTATATACTTTTAATAAAAGAACCTGATGGGTATACTGATGTGCCAATATTTCTCAGCTATGTAAAGTAGAAATCACTTCCAAAGATTATGGAGAAGGCAAAAATCAGAATTAGATTCCTTCTATGTGCTACAACTGATTTATTTGGTTCCATTTTGCTTTGGAAAGAAAGATGCAAAGGAGTTTTACCAGCCTGTGAGAGGACTCAGTGGGGGGAGGCACTTGCCAAAAAATCTGACACACTGAGTTCAACCTCTGGGACCAACATGGTGGAAAGAGAGAACTGCTTTTCCCTCAAGTTGTCCTCTGACCCCCATACAAGCATGATACACCCACACAAGTAAAGGTAACCCCAAAAGGACATTTCCCCCAAGAGCATCAAATGTAGCTCAGTTGGTGTAGCATACCTTTCAGGAGGAAAGCCCTGTTTTCTCTCCCCAATATTTTGTAAACCAGGGGAGATATGGTGTGACAATTCAGCTCATGGTGACAAGAGCATATGGTACAAGCAGTTTATATCATGTGTGTCCTAGTTTCTTCTCCTGATGCTGTAATAAGATACTCCGAAAAAAAGTGATTGAAAGGTCAAAGTGTATTGAGTCCTGGTTGCAATCCATCGCTGCAGCTCAATCAAGACAGCAGGAACGGGAAGCTGTTGGGCACATTACATCCCCCATCGTGAACAAGGACAATGTATGCACACCAGTGTACAGCTTTCTCTCTTCTTTGCAGTCAGTCCCAGGGCCTAGATCACACAATGATATCAGCCACATTCAAGGATGGTCTTCACACATCAATTAACCCAAGCAAGAAAATCCTTCACAGGCTCTCTGAATCCAGACCACTCTTCATTGAGACTCACTTCCCAGGTGATTCTAGATGAGTCATTTTGACCTAAATCTAACCAACAAAATGATGGATAAAGAAGCAGCCAGCATGGCAGGAACCAGACGTGTATACAATCATCAAAGACTCACCTCGAATGACCTATTTCCACTAGCTATGTCTTATCTCCTAAAGATGCCAGAGCCTCCCCAAATAGTACTGTGAGGTGGGAAATGAGTTCCCAACACTAACTTATTGAGAACGGGCATTTCAGCTTCAGATAATAACAGCCCTGGCACATGAATGAAGATCTTAGTTATAGCACTAGATGTTAACAGAAGAATACTGGGCAATGTCCTAGAGAAGATTCTGTAAGAAGGTAAGGACTGTGAAGTGTTGGGAACCTGAGATGAAGCCAGGACAGAGGCTGTGAAGAAACCAGCCAGGAACTAAGACTAGACAGACTACAATTATCAGTTGCTAGAGTTTGAAAGAACACTGGATCAAGAACTGAAGGTCTGAGCCGGGCGGCAGTGGTGCATGCCTTTAATCCCAGCACTCCGGAGGCAGACCCAGGTGGATCTCTGTGAGTTCAAGGCCAGCCTGGTCTACAGAGTGAGATCCAGGACAGGCACCAAAACTACACAGAGAAATCCTGTCTCAAAAAAAAAGAAAGAAAGAAAGAAAGAAAGAAAAAGAACTGAGGGTCTGAACTCACAAAGCTCATGTTCTGTGGCTCTGGCAATTAAGTGTTAGTATTCTGAGACCTGTGCAATAAAAATTTGCCTGGAGAAACTAGAGTTCTGAGCCTCTGTCTTTAAAACATGGAGCCAATGTGGCTGGAGAGATAGCCTAGTGGGTAGGAGCACTTGCTGCTTGAATAGAGGACCTGAATTGGATTCACAGTGCCTAAATGGCAGCTCACATCTGTCTGTTACCTTCAGTTCCAGGGTATCTGGTGGCCTTTTCTGGTTTCTGTGGGCTGCAGGTACTCACGTGGGGCACTGACACACATGTTCTCAAAGCACCCATACACATTAAATGAAGTAAAATAATTATTTAAATGAGCAACAAAATAAAACAATATATGACTTCAAAAATTCAGTTTTCAGGGTGTAGAAGAGCAGTTTCTAAGTTTGGAAGCCAGGCTATCACTTCTGAGACTCAAGAACTTGCAGGATGAGGAAGCTACTCCTTTAGCATCTATTTCTGAAAAAAAAGAGCAAAAGAGCCCCCACTCAGGCATCTTGAAATTATGATGATGGACAACCAGTAATGGGATTATAAGAAGTATCTAAAAATATTATCTACACTCTCGCAACATACCACTGTATGCTTGAATGTCATGATCGAACTATTAGTCCCTTGTCATCATGGCACTGCATTGCACTGTTTTTGTCTCCTTTTTATTGAAAACAGCCTTTTTTCTCATAAAATATACCCTGATTATGGTTTTACCTCCCTCTACCCTCCCATCTAGATCCACACCTTTCTGACTCTTGTTACTAAACAAACAGGCATCGGGGGTATAAAACATAATAAGATAAAGCAAAAGAACAAATACATCGCAATATAACAAAACACAAAAACAGAAGGAAAAGAGCCCAAGAAAAAGCAGAAGAGACCAATAAAGACCCATTCATTTGCACACTCAGGAGTCCAATAAAAACAGTGAGCTGGAAGCCAAAATATATATTCAAAGGACTTGTAGAATTAAATAAGAGAAAAAATCTATATATAAATAGAATAAATTAAAAATAAGATATTTTTTAAAAGCCCTGACATAACATAATGAAATAAAGAACCTCCATTGATACCACTGAGTTTTCTTCTGTGTTGGGCATCTACTGTTGAGCATGCTGTCTGCCCTTAAAAGTACTTTGTTTCTTCCATGCAATTTGCTTGGAGAAAACTAAATTTTCATTTGCAAGTTGTTATTAATTGGAGCTAACTTCTGGAGTAGGGATGGGGGCATGGCTCTACTTCTCCTTTCAGATCTAGGCTCCCATCTGGTGCAAACAGGCCCTGTGCATCCCGCCTGAATCTCCATGAGCTCATATGTCATTAGTTCTACTGATTGAGAGGTCATTGTTTTCATGATGTCTTCCATCCCCTCTGGCTCTTATATTCTTTATGCCTCCTATTCCTCAGCATTCCTGGACTCATGCGGGAGGAATTTGATGGAGAAATACAGTTCAGGTTTGAGTGTTGCAAGTTCTTGCACTTTCTACATAATATATGGATACAGTCCTCTGTATTTATTTCCATTTGCTGCAGGAAGAAGCTTCTGTAAGGAAGGCTAAGCAAAGGACTCATTTATAAGTATAGAAGAACGTCATTAGGAACCATTTTATTGCTTTGTTGAACAGTGGTATTTGGTTTTACCACGGGACCCTGAGCTATCTAGTCTCTTAGGTCTTGTTCACCCAAGCAGTGTCAAATATTCAGGTTCTGTCTTGCAGAGTAGGTCTTAAGTCAAATCAGAGAGTGGTTTGTTGCTTCCACAAGCTTTGTACCACCATTGTAAGAGTCTATCAGGCAGGATACCAATGTATATCAAAGGGTATATGATTGAGCTGTTTGTTTCCCCTTATTAGAGCATAGAGTACCTCCTCTACCAAAGGTGCTCATATATAGGAGTGAAGGTTCTACATAGGCACCAGCATGCTCAATGAGTTTGTACATGTTATCATCATCAGTGGGGCATTGCCATCAGTTTGTGACAATTTTCAGCTTCATATGGAACACACACACACACACACACACACACACACACACACACACACACACAAACCAGAATAACAACAACAACAAAAAATCCTGAATAACAAAATAATTGCTGTAGGTATGATCATCTCTGACATAAAATTTACTACAGAGCTACAGTAATAAAAACAGCATGTTATTGACACAAAAATACATGTACTTATCAATGGAATGGAATTGAAAACCCAGATGTATATCCAAACACATATGGGCCCCTTATTTTTGTATAGTAACCAAAAAAAATACACATTGAAAAGAAAGGGCAGCATCTTCACCAAATGGTTCTGGTTAAATTGGAGGACTGCATGTAGAGGATTCCAAATATTTCCATACTTAACCATCCTGTACAAAACTCAACTCCAAATGGATCAAAGACCTCTACATAAATGCAGATACAGTGAACCTGATAGAAAAGAAAGTGGGAAATAGCCTTAAACTCACTGGCAGAGGCATTAAGATCAACAACTGATAAATGGGATGCTGTGGGATGTTCTATATGCTGTGAATGTGTTACTCTGATTGGTTGATAAATAGAACACTGATTGGCCAGTAGCCAGGCAGGAAATATAGGTGGGATAAACAGAAAAGGAGAATTCTGGGAAGTGGAAGGCTGAGTCAGAAGACGCCAGCCTGCTGTCCAGGGAGCAGCAAGTAATGGCACACAGGTAAAGCCACGGAACATGTAGCAACATATAGATTAACAGAGATGGGCTGAGTTTAAATGTAAGAGCTAGTCAGTAGTTAGTCTGAACTAATGGCCAAGCAGTTTTAATTAATATAAGCCTCTGTGTGTTAATTTGTGGGACATGAGTGGGAGAGATTTGTCCAGGCCACTGGCAGGCTGGGACACAGAAAATCTTCTGGCTACAAAGGGACCTCATGACACTGAAATGCTTCTGCACAGTAAAAGACATCATCATTCAGATTAAATGGCAGCCTACAGAATTAGAAAAAAGTTTTACTAACTACCTGTAACACACATGTTAATATGGTCTTTTAATTAAAACAAAACAAAAAAAAAAACCCAAAAAACAGAATTAGATATTTGGGTAAATGCTGAAAGATCAGAGAGACAAAGGAACAAGCCACTGCTACATCTTACCTCTAGGACTCCTCAGCCTGAAAAGCCTCTAAAGCCAAAAGGCTTCTGGCCTGAAAGGGCTTCAGCTCAAAGGGGCTTTCTCAGTCAAAAGCACCTCGAGCAGAAAAGCCTTTCGTTCCTGTCTCCTCACGACTTATACACCTTTTTCCTTAGTACTGGGATTAAAGGCATGTGTGCTTCCCAAGCAAAGGTGTGAGATCTCAAGTACTGGGATTAAGGTGTGTAATTCCTAAGTATTGGGATTAAAGGTGTGTGCCACCACTGTCTTGCTCTGTTTCTCTCCTAGACTGAGTCATTCTCATGTAGTCCAGGGTTGCTTTGATCTCACAGAGATCCAGATGGATCTCTGCCTCTGCCTCCCAAGAGTGCTAGGATTAAAGGTGTGTGCCACCACTGGCTAGCCTCTATGTTTAATCTAGTGGCTTGTTCTAGTTTCTTATCTTCAGGCAAATTTTATTAGGGTACACAATGTATTACCACACTATCCATCTAATAGAGGGCTAATATTCAAAATATATAAAGAATTAAAAAAAAACTAGATGTCAAGAAAACAAATAACTCAATTTTTGAAATGGGGTACAGATATACATATACAGAAAATTTTAGAAATAAGAAACTCAAACGGCTGAGAAACACATAAAGAAATGTTCAATATACTTAGTTATCAGGGAAATACAAATCAAAATGACTCTGGGATTCCATCTTACACTTGTCAGAATGGCTAAGATCAAAAACACAAGTGACCATTCATGCTGGGGAGAATATGGAGTAAGAGGAACTGTCATCCCTCGCTGTTGGGAATGCAAAATTGTACAGCCACGATGGAAATCAGTGTGGAGGTTCCTCAGAAAGATAGGAATCCATTTCCTCAAGATCCAGCTATACTGCTCTTCGGCATATATCCAAATTACACTTTATTCCACCACAGAGACACTTGCTCAGCCAGTTTATTGCTGCTCTATTCATAATAGCCAGAAATTGCAAACAACCCAGATGTCCCTCACCAGAAGAATGGATGAATAAGTTGTGGTATATTTGCACACTAGAGTATTATTCAGCCATTTGAAAAAATGCTGGCAAATGGATGGAACTTGAAAAAGCATTCTGAGTGAAGTAACTCATACCCAGAAAGAAAAATATGGTATGATTTTATTTGTAGATATTAGCTGCTAAGTCAGTGATAACCAAGCTACAATCCATAGCACCAGAGAGGGTAGGTATGCAGTAAGGAACTAGGGGAACAGAAAGAGAAATAGTATGGGTAATTATGGATGGATTAGATTGGGGGATTGGAAAGGGAGAATCAAGCGTAGAGGGCGATGGAAGAGTGAGGGGATAGTGCCAGGTACAACTAAAATTAAGGGTCATTTGAATGGTTGTATAGAAACCAAACACAGTAGATGCTTGGAAATTACATACACATATAAAGGAAATCTAAACAAAATCACCAAATAATGGAGGAGACTGATATCTAACTGGACATCTCCCATCACCAAAGGACGCTTTAGTACCAGGAATGGGTGACATCTAATCGCCCAAGGGGACTCCATGGAAATCCTAACAACCCAGGCTGTTGCATTGCTCTATATGATCAAGTTGGGGATTTAATCAGAATGCCTTCCTTTGTCCTTAAAAGTTTGTTGTCAGACAGACTCTGTGTCCTTACCAGACTTGAGCATGGAAGGCTTATCTTCTCAGACAGCTGCCTCTAGGTGCTAGCTCGTATCCCTCAAGTCCAGAAGAGGTCATTTCCCCTAAGGCCAACTGGAAAAAGAGAGAGACAGGATGTTGGATAAAATCTTCTCTTTACTCTGATGACAGCGCACCAAGCTTAAACTATTTTTCTTGTAATCCTCTATTTTATGGGGAAAGCAAACAGACAAACTTGACAAGATGTATTTCTTGAGAAACTGAATTCAGCCTTCTGGGTCGTTCCAGAAAAACAAAAACCCGTCTCTTACCAATTTGACTTTATCCCTTTTGCTTTCTTGTCATCTCTTGAGTTTTCTTTCTTCTTGCCTTCTTGAACTACGTCTCCTGATATAACACTGTCACAAAAAATCTTTGTGTCAAGTTTTTTTTTTTTTTTCTAGAGAGCTTGAGCAAAGATGTGAACCCTCAGGATGTATTAGGGAAACGGACAAAGTGTCAAAACAGTGGCCAGTGGATGAAAGTGATTTTAGAAAGATATAATCAACTTAATAACATTTGCCTGTTAAGCTGAATAATGGGAAGGAGACATAGCCATCAATTTTCAGTACAATAGTCACTTATGATCTTGATAAGTGCCAATTTACTTCAAGAATATTAAAATTATTTATGACCATAAAGTAAAACCACCATTACTATAGTCCTCTTTCTATAGTAGACATTTTTGGTTTGCCTTCAGGTTCATTCATATCCACCAGATTAATCTGCTAGAGTGTCCTCTTGTTAAATGATCCCTGTAGTGTTAAATGTCTTTACCTTCTAAGTGAATAATATTGCTCCATTAAATTTTATTCTTTTGGCAATAGCCAAATAGTCCAGTAGGCGGTGTGCCTAACTCCACTGGTGATGCAAGAAATATTGCCTTTACTTCCTTTGGCTTTATTTCTACAGTATTAAAATTGTTGTCTGCTCTTCATGCATCAAGTTCAAAGTACTTTCCCTGTAATAAAGACCACAAGGAGACAAAAAGCCATTTAGATGATGTCTCCCTTGGAGCCTGGTGTAAAAGAACATCAGTATACATGAGAAAAGCTTTCTGGACAGACCCCAAAAGAGTGGCAAATAGCTAATTTATATAGCCAGAAGAGGGACATGACACATTTTTTTTCTGGAATTATAATTCCACCGGTCAAACCTTGCATGTGCATGATTATCAGTTCTACCAACTGAAGGCCTGAAATGGACACAATCACAAGATTTGTATTGTAGCTGTCACAGGCATTTCTACTGAGTTACTGGATGAACTATTATTCATGTCGGAGATAAAAATAGCTGTGGGGTGGACACAGTTATCTAGAGTTCAGTGAAGATTCTCTTGTCTGGAATGAAGTCTTCCAAAGCAAGTAGAAAGTGTAAAGTGAGATCATGACTGGAGTAAGACTACCTGAAAGAGAAATTTCTGTTTTTAGCAGGGTAATGGCTACAGTTCGAGTATAGTTTCCTGAAGGAAACTATATTGTCCAAAGAAGCTGTGATACCAGGATGCTAATGTAACCAGGGATAAAGTATGGTTGTCAGCTATCAATCCAAGACAGCTGAGCAGGAGGGCTGTCATTCCAGAATCTGAACAAAAGCAATCTATGCTCTCTGATTTTTGATAATATGTGCAGGATGGACAGCTACCTCCTGTTCCTGCCACTGCTGGACAACAGAACAGCCTTGAGCTGTAAGCCAAAATGAACCCTTGCTTAAGTTGAGTTTGTCAGGATATTTTTCTACAGCAACAGGAAGAAGTCACTAAAACACTAGTGTCCACCTCATCATAATGGACAGCACACCTTACTGTGACTATTCCTGAAGCCTGCAAAATTGGAGGATAAAGGTGAGAAAAACCAGTAGGTAGCACAAATGGACATGTTTCATGAGTTGAAAAAGTTGGCACTTTGCATGCTGTGAGTTTGAGTTTCTGTAACAGGAGCATAATATAGAGAACATCTTGACTATTTTGCTGTCCTACAGCACTTTAGATAGCAGTCTGTCATCATTCTATTCTTGGTTTCTTCCACTTTACATTGATCAATGATATAGTAACTAACCACACTTATTCATGCAGCCTGTCCCTTTGATTATCTGCATACTGAGTACAATTTTCAAATGCCTTTCTTCCCTTGGTGATCAATATATAGCTTAAATCCCTGCCCAAACATCAAGACACAAGAAGGAAAATCAATAAATAAATTCATTATGTTATTGAAGGACATGGTGGGAATTTTGCATATAGGTTCCAGCATCCTTTCTCTTAGAGCAAGCATTCACCAGCATATTGAATAAAATAAAAGCGAATCCCAAAGTCCTTCTGTGCATCTCTCTGTTTTATCTACTATTGCAATGTAGTATAATATTACCTGACCAAGGCAATATATAAGAAGAAAGCATTTCGTTGGGAATTCATTTACAGTTGTAGAGGTTTAATCCATGGTCGTCCACATCATGAACCAGGGGTGCAAGGTACTAGAACAGTAGCTGAGAACTTTACAACTTTACAGTCTCATTCATCAGAGAGAGAGACAGAGACAGAGACAAGGAGAAACAAAGAGAGAGAAACAGAGAAAGAGACTGAGTCTGGCTTGAGCTTTAGAAATCTCAAAGTCCACAACTAGTGATACATCTCTTCCAAGAAGCCCAAACCTCCTAATCCTTCCCAAACAGTTTACCAACTGGTGATTTAGCATGCAAATATATGGGGGATCATTCTTATTCAAACCACCACACTCTCCTTAGAAATGATGATCTAGGGTTGATTTTTTTTTTAATGTTAGAAACCTTAAACTCAAACTGTAGTAGAAATTTCTCTAAATTTTTAATGTCTGATCCAAAGTGTCTAGGAAATGATACTGTCTTGTGATTCTACATGAACTATACCTGCTCTTTGCTAGTGTCTGATACTTTTGGTACACTTTAGTTATTAGTTTCCAAGGTCAAGAAAGCAATGCATAGCATCTGATGGAGTCCATGCTCTAAACAAGCTCATGGCTCTGAATCTTCCAGGTATCCACCCTGTGCTGCTTGACTTGATTTCTGTCTGCTTCATTTCGATTATTAATAATAATAATAACAATTTCATTCTTATTAGTTAAGCATGACTTCAAATCAAGATTATTTCTAAAGGACTTGCAGTCTCTAAAACCCACAGTCATTACAACTCTCTCAAAACTTCCCTTCAACAGGGGTTGTACAAAGCTCACTTCATAATTTTCAATCAATTACTTGCAGAATAACTGTCCATAGGGAGCCTTTTCCTGTTCCCTGCGTTTCTTGCCTTTATCAAATTCGTATAGCCTATCATGAGATAACCAGTGCTTAATGCAGGTTAGGTAGCACTCATCAGAAGTGATACCCTTGGGGTCATTTGAAAACATATTTAAAATACTTTTTTTACATGTTACCTGGCTCTGACATCCTGAGTTTCCTTTCTCACCATCCATAGAATAGTTCCATTTCCTTCCACAAGGAATAGGTGGAAAGGCCATGTTCATCTTTGTTCTTGATTTACAAGTAATTATATATTAGGATTATGCAGAAAGTATGACATACATGTATGCAATATCTTGAGCTGAGCCATAGAATTTCATTATCAAGTTCAAAACATCATAATATGCTTTCCTATATTCTTTAAATGACTTACATTGTTATTCTAGTTATATTATACTGTTTCCAACATAAAACTTAGCAACACCCATAAATATAGTGAAGACACAGTTGTGGTTTGGAATGCATCTTCACAGGAGACTATGTTTGAGCATGGGCCGTGGATACAGAAGCTCCTTCCTTGGCAATTTCTTCTTATCACATGGTGCTTGGGAGCTCAAGCTTCCCTTGGTTCATGCTTGTTTGCAGAGTACCACATTTAGCCTCCCAAGGCATTTAAGCTTTAAAATGATGTAATCTATTTGATAAGTTAATAAAGTTGTTCTTTTTCTTGTAACCAAAATATTATTCATGTTCACATCTATTCATCTGTGTTATAGAGCTCCTAATTCATGTACTTTATTTTCTGGCTTTTTAGTTCAATGTGTTGTTAGGGAGTGGTAGGAGAAGGAAGGGCCAGGCAAATGTTAACCACCACTTCTCCATCACATGGATATTACTTTCTCATTTGTAACTGGCATTAATTGTTGGCAACATTGCCCTTTAACAAAATGATAATAATAATAATAGTAACAAAATAAAAAAAAAAAACAAGAAAAACAGTGAGCTGAATCACAGATCCATTTCATATAAGGCGGGATTGTATGTTATCTAATAACTTTGCCAGAGAGAAATTATCTGTCCATTTTTCATAAGAGGGTATAGACCAAGAAAGATTTACTGAGACCCATAGATAAAGACACAATGAAAGCTACAGCCTTCTGACCTGAATTCAATACAATTTGGGTGATGCCATTTTCCACTTAAATATACAAGTGTACTTAATATTGTAGCTCCTTACTGAGCACAAATGAAAATGAAAGAGTGTGGGAAATGATAATGGAAATTAAAATTCCTTTTCTAATATCATGTTATGCTAACTCTTCTTCTATGATAAAAGGCTAAATCTAATTGTAGGGTCACTTGCACACTCTAAAGGGTCAAGGAATCTCAGATCTGAGTTAACAGGAATTCAAACTAAACTGCAGGGCTTCTTCTTAGAAAATACAAGACACTGATATCCGATCACTAGAGGAAGCCTACAGACTAAAGTATCACCAATGGAACTATAGATTCACACAGTCCTGGGTCGAGTCTTCAATAATGTATTTTCTTCTGATTAGTTTCAGTTGAGTTGGTTACTGAGCAAACAAAAATTCTGGGACATGAATTAAGAACTATTAAATTTTAATGGTAGAACAGGGATAATTATATAAGTGTCTCTACATTTTTATCATTGAAATTATCTACAGCAAAAAATATGATTTGAAAATTATTTAAATTCCAATTATTCAATTCAATTTCATCTCAAACTGGAAACATCAGATAGAGACAAAAACATCATAATATATATATATATATATAAAACAAAAATTAAATTAGAAAATAATTATTATATTTTGATGGAGGAATAGACCAACACTCCAAGATTCAATGGTATCATAGGAGAAATAATAATTAAAATTTCCTCAAACAGAATCTGAAACCATTGAACAAAAGAATAATAAATACATAAAAATATCCAAATTGCAGTTATTGATATCCAGGTACACATGTATGAATTTGCTAGAATATAAAAAGTGTAAAACTCTATGAATCCAAGCAGAAAAATAACCACTAAATTAATCTGTAAATTAGACTTTAAATGTGCTAAAACTAAGTCTTGTGTTGGGAATGGGAGGATCTGAGGGCATAGGAGACATAGTTCATGAACACAATTAAGTTTGTAAAATGCTAGGAATTAAAAATATGCCCAAAGCATCCCAGTGTACTGATGTCAAGTATGCAAACAATTCCTAATGCCATGGTGATAATGACAAGTTACTAACTACTGGGAAATCATTGACAATTTTGCAGGAACCATTTTGATGTTTAAATCATATCCAAGATTAGCAATGTAATGAGCACAGTAAAAAAAAAAATGCTTCTTAGACATGTAAAATACCTTAGTCAAGAGCCCCACTACACCAAAAGCTGATAACCAGAACTTAATAACATCACTCACTCATTATAACCAGACACAGTCCGAGACCACATGACACACACTGAACAGTATTTAAGCAGAGACCAAGAGCAACGTTCTGCTCTGCACATCTGAAGAGAGGCCATCTTGATCCACCCAGCAGCTGGATAGTCTTCCCCCAGGATCCTGACCCTTGAATCAGAGACTTCTGTTAGAGACTGGACCTGACCTTCAGCTAAGATACATCACACAGGTGGGCAGCTTGGGGAGATAGGCTTAGGACTGTAGTTAGGAATTTAGAGTGTGAACCTAGTGTGATGACCCTCAGCATAATAAAATATAACTTCTGTTATATACCAACTCTGTGTGTCTACCTTCTTCTTGCTCACGACAAGCATGTAGTCTGATTCAAAGCACACAGCCCTGACATTCCCATCACTTCTGTGTGCCTGCACCAACACAGATACAAAGGAATCATCCAAGATATGGGGGCAACACAAAAACTAAGTTATTTCATATTTTCTTCTTCAACATTCAATATTTTAATAATCAGCTATTAATGCCTCCTCCTAAAAGCAACGCTTGCCTGCTAGTTGAGGATTTGAAAATGGCATATTGAGGAAAACTTGGTGAGACTTCAGTTTAATCTGAACTCAGTCTCTCCAAGTATCCTTTGCAGCCTCAAAATAGAGTTAATAGGGAGCAGCAGCCCTTGGCAGATTTTGTGCTTCCCAGGTGCCCTCTCTTCTGTCTTCCAGTACAGGGATTAGAGTCTGGCAAACAGAATCTACCTACATACAGGGAAAATGTTTCCGTGAGTAAGTCCCCCTGTTCATTTTCACTGTGACTGCAGTAGAGTTTCATTTGTTCACACCAGGAACATTTCAGAATTGTCCTACCTTTTCTAGCCAGCCACGCTGTCATCCTCCTTTGATCCAAGGTCAGAAAAAGCCAGGTAGATCATGAATAGAAACGGAATGGCTTTTTAATGTAATTTTCAATTTTTTTTTAACCTGAATGGTGGGGACTTGCCTGGATTATTACAGAGCTGTACTTGAAAGCTCCTGCCTCAGCCACTGACCTGGGGGACTGGAACATCCTCCGGTAACCTTCCTCTCATTTTCCCTGCAGTAATTACTCAGA
Organism: Peromyscus aztecus; assembly: GCA_902168405.1. Lineage (NCBI taxonomy): Eukaryota > Metazoa > Chordata > Mammalia > Rodentia > Cricetidae > Peromyscus > Peromyscus aztecus. Next base: position 16,075 of record CABHPQ010161463.1, on the reverse strand, counting down.
CTCCATCCTCTGTCCTTGGTGTCCGCAGGACATCTGAGCTCTTTGCATGCAGACCACCTCCAATTAGGGAACTCAATTTTCTTTTGTTAGCACCTCTCCTTGGGTGGTCCTAATCATGAAGCCCTACCTACCCTTGGACCTTTCCCCTTGTTTTTCTCTCTCTTTAACAACACTTTTACAGGGGTCATAACGGCAAAAGCCTGTAAAATCTATTCCAGACCACCCAGCTTTGTTGTGCTAATTTGACACTTGCTCTTCTTTCATAATAGACTACTGTGGTCCTGTGTTTCAATTAGAATTTTCTGATTAATTCTTCATGATTTAGAACATCTTTATCTCTTCAAGGCATCTGATTCAGTTAACCTCCCTTAACCTCAATTTTGTACACAACATAAGTAATGTTTTCTTTATTTCTACCTTTTAACACAGTCATGCTTAGTTGATCGTTTTTCTGGTAACCTTCAGAGAGTCTAAAAGGAGGATTTAGGTAAAACATTGTAAGAGCAGAAAGCTAATTGGATTCTCAATAAAAAAATTAATTGCCACATCCTACAACAATAAAGAGGTCAGACAAATCTCTGATGTATTTTTACCGGCGATGCATTTGCATTAGAAAAGATCAATAGAAGGTAATATAACAAATTAATTTAGAGAGGTGAAATTGATTTGTTAACCCTTTCATTGCCTCTAGGGTAGGTTCAACTACTGATAGACATAATTTCTCATTATGTTTGTCTTATGCTTTCTTTGTATTGAATGGTCTTGTAGAAGTCCTTGCAATAGTATCGGGTGTCCAATAACTATGAAAATGGGTTTCTGGGTCTTTTTTTGTTGTTGTTGTTGTTTTGAGACAGGGTTTCTCCGTGTAGTTTTTGGAGCCTGTCCTGGAACTTACTCTGTAGCCTAGGCTGGCCTTGAACTCACAGAGATCTGCCTGGCGCTGCCTCCCAAGTGCTGGGATTGAAGGCGTGCGCCACCACCGCCCGGCTGCGGGTTTCTGGGTCTTTTGCAGAATCAGCCTTGCAGTTAAGAGGATGACTGTTTGTTTCATGTATGTGGGCACCTGTGCATGTGTTTCTCATTTTCGATATTTTAATGTATAGTTATCCTTTAGGCATCTTCAGCAAGGTCCCAGTGATCCTAGCACACATTACTCTCTTTATCACCCCTTTGTACACTAACATTTAAGAAGACTGAACAATCCATTTGACACAACCCGGATTTCAGGTCCCCGGCTGTCTCAAGAATAAACAGAGGAAAAACTTTAGATACATATTGGTGAACAACTTCTTGCACACTTCCCTTCTGAATTTAGTAGGTAGTCAATATTGCCTTGTTACATAATTTCCTTCAGTTTTCACCATTTACTCTAATAATTCATACAAAAAATAAACTGCATGCTTCAACAAGCACTGTTTATTGAAACAGCTGAGATTTTTTTTCTCTAAAAATTCATGCATCTTGAGCATGCCCTTCACAGTCCTTGATACATTTTTACCAGAGGAGCTACCTATCTTATAAAATGATTTGAAATTTGGATACAAGATAGCAGAGGCACTATTGGAATGCATGTTTTTTTTTTCTATAAAGCCACACAGAGTGTTTATACAAAAAATTGTTTTCCATAGTCATTGTATTATTTTGATATTTAAATAAATCTCTAAAAAAGTTTTAACTATGATTTTAGACATAGGAAATCACATATTTTTTCAGCAGTGTGCCAGTAACAAGTCACCACGAAGTTATTGTCCTAAAATAACAAGAAATAATTTTCTTGTGTTCCTGAAAATCAAAGTCTGGATTAGATCCAATGTGGATCCCCCTGTTATCAGGGCTGGTTTTTGATGGAGACCCACAAAATCATTACTTTGCCATTTTTCAATGTGGCAATGGCATTTCTGTTTTCTTAACTCATCACTTGCTAGCTGCATCCTATCCCTTCTGTATTCACATCTTACTGCATCGCATGACCTGCTTTTCTCCTTGTGATTACATTAGATTCACCTAGGTAAGATGTAAGGAAAATTGTGATCACTATTCTTGTTTGTAAACTTTACTACATCTGGAATGGACTAAAATCCAAGTGCATGGGCATACCTGTGAGAGAATTTTTCTGATCTTTGAGGTGGGAGGTTAGACTTTTAATCCAAATCTTTTGAGGTGGGGATGTCCACCATAATGATGGACCACACCTTCTTCTGGAAGCCTACTGTATGAAGGAAATTGAAAAGGGAATCATTCTCTCTTTGCCTGTTTGTTCTCACCCATCACTAGCAAGTTCATTTCTTACCTGGCATTAGAGCCTACTTCCTCAGGATTTCAGAGTTTACTGAGACATCCACATTCATGGACTGAACAACGAATGGATTCTTGGATCTTCTGTGCATACACAGCAATTGTTGGATTAGCTACACCACCACCAGTAAGTCACTCATGAATCCGTGTGTGTGTGTGTGTGTGTGTGTGTGTGTGTATGTATATATATATATATATACATATATATATATGGGATTTATTCTATAAGTTCTGTTACTCTAGAGAACCCTGACTAATACAAGTTTTGTGTTTTATCACAACAATAGTAACCCTAACTAAGACAAATTGGTACTGGGAGTGGGGTATTGCTATGATAGCCCTGATTCTGTTGTTTGGGGGTAGGGAATTATGAAAGGACTTTGGAACTTTGGGCTAGAAAATGCTCTTGAGTGTTGAGAACTCAGTGCTCTTCTGGAGAAACTTGAAAGATAAGAATATTTAAAATAGTACAGATAATGGATTCCTGGTTTGTGAAGTTTCAGAGAGAGGCAAAAACTCTACCAGGCCACTTGAGTTAAGAATCTGTGGTTCTGCTTAACTGGGGCTGTGATTAACAAGAGACTGGAACCAATAAGGTAAAACCTTTGCTTTTCTGGGACAATAGATGAGGGTCAGCTGGAGCTACAAAATTAGCAGTGATTAAGAAGAGACCAACATCCATCGTTAAAGAGAAATTTTCTGAGAAGTATTTTCTCGGAGTCTGAACACAGTAGCTGTGTCCCTGAGGTGGCTAAGACTGTAGCTTGTTCTGACAGCCAGACTTGATAGTTTAACAGTCACCCAGGAGTACTGGTAGTGTAAGAATCACCCAGGTGGTTCTGGTTTTGAATACATTAATGAGTCATAAAATGAAGCTGGGGCTTGGCACTGTGAGAGGCCAGGATATGGTATTGGAGAAGGTGCAGCCTCAGTAACAGTTGAAACCCTGGAATTGAAGGGGTCATGGAGAGAAGTTGAACTTGGTACCATGAAGAGAGCCTAGGAGAGGCTATTGGTGAAAGCGCAGTCAAGTTGCAGCAGGATACCCCAGGATTTTGGAGATGTCAGTACCGTGGGACGACCACCAAGAATAGCAGCAGCAGTGTGGAGCCTGCCCTCACTTAGAAGACAAGCTGTGAGTGCTGTCAAGGGCTGAGCCCAGAGATGCTGAGTGAATCCCAGGTATTTGGACATTTAGTTATTTACATGTTTGGAACTTGGTTTTGGAGTTTTGAGTTCTGCTTTGTTCAGATTATAACTGTGTCCTGGTTCTTCCCTCTTGAAGTAAGAAAGTATTTGACATATTTTTGAATTCACAGGAGGCCACAATTGAGAGACTTTGAACTTTTAAAGAGATTTTGGAACTTTATAGAGTTTGGGTTTTATTTTATTTATCGTTTTCTTAAAAATTCTTGTTGCATACATTACATAATGACAATTTTCCCCTCCCTTAACTCCTCCCAGCCCCCACCTCACTTCCCCTCGCCTTCATTCTTCCTCCTTTCCCCTTAAAAAATATCAGGCTTCTCAGGGATATCAGCCAAACATGCCATAAAAAGTTACAAAAGTCTAGGCACAAACCCTTATGTCAAGGCCTGATGAGGCAACCCAGTAGGACGAAAAGGGTCCCAAGTGCAAGAGAAAGGAACAGAAACACTCCTACTGTTAGGAGTCCCACAAGAATACCCAACTACTCAACCAAAGCATATATGCAGAAGACCTAGCTCAGACCCATACAGGGTCCATGTTTTTCACTTTAGTCTCTGTGACCTCTATACTCCCTGTTTAGTTGATTCTGTGGGCTTTGTTCTCATGGTGTCCTTGACCCCTCTGGCCCTTACAATCTTCCCTCCCCATCTTTTGCAGAGTTCTCCTGGCTCCACCTACTGTTTTGCTGAGGGTCTCTGCATTTGCTCCCATCAGTTGCTGTATGACACCTCTCTGAATACTATTGGGTTAGGCACCTATCTATGAGTATAGCAAAATTGTGGTGATATTTTATTTGTGCTGAAATGTGATATTTTATTTGTATGTTAATAAATAAAGTTGCCTGATATCAGAGGTCAAATAGCCATAAACAGAAGTCAGGCAGTGGTAGCCCACACCCTTAATCTGATCACATGGTAGGCACAGTCTCTGTGTGGTCAAGGACACAGCCAAGTGTGGTGACACAAGCCTTTAATCTCAGTACCAACCATAGAGACCTGGAGGTCTGTATAGACAGACAGTGATGAGGAAGTCGTGTGGCTGGGCTTAGAACCAATGAGAAGGCAGAATAGGAAGGCAATAACGACACGGGTTACACAGGAAGAAGCTCTCTCTGTGGAAGCTACTGCTGGTGGTAAGCTAAGGCTAGTCGTGGCTACTGCTCTGATCTCTTCAGCTATTAACTCTGTATTTGGCTGTGTTTCTTATTTAATAAGACTGTTGAGAAATTTGTCTACAGAAGACCCAGTTTGATCCTTGTTAGCCATGTGGTGGATCAGAATCATTTGTAAGTCCACTATGTATAAGTCCACCAAGGGATCTGATGCCTTCTTCTGACCTCTGTGGGCACCAGGCATGCACATGATGTACATACATACATTCAGGCAAATCATTCATACATGTAAAATAAATACATCTTTAAAAAAAAGTACCATGCAAGTCATATTTGGGACCTTTTAAGGAATTAGAATGAGCCAGAAACAAATAGAAGAGAAGGGAAAACCATTCAGAGATCACATTGTGCCCTTCCCTTGGATGTACATTCTGATGATTACTCTCTGTCTTGATGGATACTGAATCTGATGTGCTCTCCTTCTTGGTAGATGATGAATCTGATGAGCTCTCCACAAAATCATTAGTAATCATTTCATTGAATTTTTCTTTCAGTCATGTTTGGTTCTATCCTGTGTCTCTGAGCTATCCAGCCTCTGGTTTCTGGCCATCCAGGCAGTGTCCATGAGTTCCTTCTCATGGAGTAGCCCTCAAGTTGGACCAGTCATTGCTTAGCCATTCCCACACTTCTGTGCCACCTTTACCCCAGCACATCTTGCAAGCAGGACAGATTGTAGATCAAAGGTTTTGTGGCTGGGTTGGTGTCCCGGTCCCACTCTTAGAAGCCTTGCCTGGTTATAGAGGATGGCCGGTTCAAGCTCTGTATCCCTGATTATTACTAAGAGTCTTCACTAGAGTCAGCCTTGTAGATTCCGGGGAGTTTCCACTGTACTAGGTTTGCCTCCTTGCCATTCCAGTTGTCTCTCCCAGTATTCTCTCTTTCCCAGTCTGATCACTCCCGTGTACATGCCCACATGCATCCATTCCACTCACAAAATTATTTTATGTCCCTTTCCCAGGGAGATCCAGGTGTTCCCACTTGAGCCCTTCTTGTTACTTAACCTCTCTGGGTCTGTGGATTGTAGCATGGTTAGCCTCTACATAACAGCTGTGTCTAATGATAAGTGAGTGCATACCATGTTTGTCTTTCTGTGTCTGGGTTTCCTCATGCAGGCTGATTTTTTTTTCTAGTTCCATCCATTTGTCTGCAAACTTCATGATGTCATTGCTTTTAATAGTTGAGTAATATTCCATTATGTAAATGTAACATATTTTCTTTACCCATTCTTCAGTTGAGGGGCCTCTAGGTTGGTCCAGTTTCTGGCTATTATGAATAAAGTTGCTATGAACATATTGAGCAAGTGTTCTTGTGGTAGAATGGAGAGTCCTTTGGGTACATGCCCAAGAGTGGTATAGCTGGGTGTTGGGGTAGATTGAAACAGACAGGTTGATCAATGGAATCAAATCAAAGACCCCCAAGCATAAATCTACACATCTACGGACACCTGATTTTTGATAATGAAGTCAGAAATATACAATTGAAAAAAAGAAAGCATCTTCAACAATTAGTGCTGTTCCAACTGGATGTCACCACGTAGAAAAGTGCAAGTAGATTCATATCTACCACCCTGCACAAAACTCTACTGGAAGTGGATCAAAGACCTCAACATAAAACCAGATACACTAAACCTAATAGAAAAGAAAGTAGAAAATAGCCTTGAGCACATTGGCACAAGAGTTATCTTCTTGAATAAAACATCAAAAGTTCAGCCACTAAGATCAGCAATCAATAAGTGGGACCTCAGGAAACTGAAAAGCAAAGGAACCTGTCAATAGGATAAAACAACACTCTACAGAATGAGAAAAGATTTTCACCAACTCCCCATCTGACGCAGGGCTAATATTCAATATATATTAAGAACTCAAGAAACTATATATCAACAAGCCAAATATCTAATTTAAAAATGGGGTGCAGACCTAAACAGAGAATTCTCAACAGAGGAATCTCAAATGGCTGAGAAACACTTAAAGAAATGTTCAACATCCTTAGTCATCAGGGACATGCAAATCAAAACTACTTCAAGATTTCTAAAAAGACTGAACATTTTTTTTGGTGTGTGTGTGTTTAATTTTTTTATTCATTTTATATACCAACCACAGTTCCCCCTCCCACCTCTCCTCCTGCTCCTCCTCACCCACCTTCCCCGTAATCCCCGCCCCCATCCACTCCTCCAAAATGGTAAGGTCTCCCAGAAGAGTCTACAAGGCCTGGTACATTAAGCTGAGGAAGGAACAAGCCCCTCCCCCCTGAATCAATGCTGAGGAAGGCATCCTACCATAGGGAATGGACTCCAAAAAGCCGGCTCATGCACCAGAGATAGAGATTGAATATTTTAAAGAGAATGGATTTTTAAATGTTTGAATTTTTAAAGACTGTGGTACATTTAGAATTTGGAATGTTTATATTGTAATAGTGATATGCATGTGTGATCTTGGGGATGAACAAGAAAAGAAAGTTTATGGCTTAACACTGATATGTTTATGTGTCAATTTGACAAGGGTGCAATTGTGTTGGCTAGTATTATGCCAGCTTGACACAAGCTAGAGTTATCTGAAGGAGGCATTGAGAAAATGCCTCCATAAGTTCTGGCTGTAAAGCATTTTATTAATTAGTGATTGATGGGGAAGGGCTTAGCCCATGGGTAGGCAGTAACAACCCTGGGCTGGTGGTCCTGGGTTATATAATAAAGCAGGCTGAGCAAGCCACAGGGAACAAGCCAGTAAGCAGCACTCCTCATGGCTTCTACATCATCCCCTGCCTCCAAGACCCTACTCTGCTTGAATTCTTGACTACACTACTTTTGATGGCAAACTGTTATATGAAACTGTGAGTGAAAGAAACCTTTTCATCCCCAAGTTGCTTTTTGTCACGGTGTGTCATTACAGCAATCGAGACCCTAACTAAGACAAAACTCATGACCTAAAGAGAATTAACCATTTAACTTCACCCTTTCCCTCCCCAGAATATATCCCTCAAGTTTTTCAAGCATCTACTAAAATAGAGTTAGAGAAAGCATTAAGAAGCACATAGGGGCAAATTATTATAATTCATCTGTTCTCTGTTCTGCTAGCTTTTTTTTTCAACAGTGCTTTGAGAATCCATAAAAGTGAAAAACCCCTTGGTAGATTCCCAGGATAGTGATGAAATGTTTTCACATAGAATTTCTTTATAATTAAGTATCATGAGTCCCTTACCGCTCCATAACACAGTGTTTACTGAATTGGTTTTGTTCTGGCAATCACAATTGCTATGAGTTCATGAATATATAATACTCTGTCACATCCACCTGACATTATTTCACAGAAATCTTCCCTGACCTCTTGCAATCACTCTCCTCCTTCTTTCTCAGTGTTCTTTGAGCCTTGGGTATGTGTGTGTCACATTGTAACACAGACATCTCATTTAGGACTGAGCACTCCAAGTCACTTGTTTTCTGAACTTAGGACAGTTGTAAAGCTCTCTGTTAACTGTCATGCCCCGAATAAAGAAGTTTCTCTGCAATAAGGTGAGAATTGCACCAGTCTATATGTACAATGATAATTATTGTGAAGTAAAAAATAATATTATGCCCTTTCAGCAAAATAATATTGGTAGGACCATTGAGCAATGGAAAGTGTAACATTTCTTCTGTGAGCCACTTTGACTTCATTTCTCTAGGTTATTGAATTTCTTGTGTGTCTATATTCTTGTATTTCATCAAATTCTGGAAGTTTTTGACCATTATTTCTCCACATAGTTCTCCCTCCCTTTTTCCTTTTCTTCTTTACCAATCTGAAACTCCCAGAATGTCCACAATGTTATAATGAGTGTCTCACACACCTGCCTGATTCTGTTTTCTCTTCTTGGACCTGTTTATGTGTTCTTTAGATTCATCTGCCAACATCTTAACTTCAAGTTTGATGATCATTTTGGCTGCTTGCTTATATCTGCCTTTGAGTTTTCAAGTGAATACAAGTTCATGAATCATTCTGCTGTAAAAGTTCCTTTTTTGGTTTAATTTTAGGTTTATTATTTTTAGGTTTCTATCTTTTTCTTGACACTGGGGTTTGGTTTATATATATACTTTCTTCAGGTTTCCCTTTAGAGTTTTTGGTATCTTTCAGACAGTTTAAAAGTCTTTGTCTAGTATATCTACTATTGATCTTCCCCAAAAAGTTCTGTTGATTTTTCTTTCTTTTTTCCTTCCCTTTGAATGAGCCATGGTCTTTTGTTTCTTTCTGTTTCTTGTGGAATTTTTGTTAATAATTGGATACCCGTTCATAGTAATATGGTAATTATGTAATTGTTGCCATTCCTTGACTGAGGACTTCTTAGAGGGCCATGTAAAGAGCCACAAAGCAAGCTGATTAGTGGTACTTGCTGTACTGATAACTTCCAGATGTGATTTGAGAGACCCTGCCTCAAAAAATATGGAGGAAGTACAATCAAGGAAGATTCCCATTACCAACCTTGGGGCTCTGCATTCATATTCACACACATAAAGGTATACCCACACATATGTGTACCTTCACACATGCAGACAGGAATACACACACACACACACACACACACACACACACACACACACTATACACAAGGAAAAGAAAAAAGGGGAAATGCTGAATGGCTGAAAATAACTAAGATATTAATTTAAGAGATAAGGAGTAAAACTGACATATTCCAGTGAGAATGAGGCTAAATGAGCAGTAGAGTTTTGTGAAATAAGAACAGGTTTAGAAACATTGCTATATTTCTGGTCTCATTTTCAGGTCTATTACAGAATACATGTACATAAAATCCAGTCTTGTGCTTTATTTTGCTTTAAGAAGAATGCTAATTTGGAATAGTTGCTTAAGGATGACAGTTGTTTTTTTATGAAAATAAACTAATATATAATCTCATAGTCTTTAAAGTGAGCTGGGATATTTTATTTAAGAATTATTTGATCCCGGGGGTGGGTTGGGGGAGGAAGGCTGGTGATGGGAGGAGAGAGGACAGGGGAATTCATGGTTGATATGTAAAATGAATAGAAAAATCTCTTAATTAAAAAAAAAGAATTATTTGATCCCACCTTAAGAGGATGTGAGATCAAATAATTCTTAATTAAAATATCCCAGTTCACTCTGAAGAATATGTGATTATATATTAGTCTTATTTTCATAAAAACAACTGTCATTCTTTTATTTTATTTTACAATACCATTCTGTTCTACATATCAGCCACAGATTCCCTTGTTCTCCCTCCTCCGGCTCCCCTCCCCTTCCCCCCAGCCCACCCCAGGGCAAAGCCTCCCCGGAGGACTGAGATCAACCTGGTAGACTCAGTCCAGGCAGGGCCAGTCTCCTCCTCCCAGGCCGAGTCAAGTGACCCTGCATAAGCCCCAGGTTTCAAACAGCCAACTCATGCAATGAGCACAGGACCTGGTCCCACTGCCTGGATGCCTCTCAAACAGATCAAGCCAATCAATTGTCTCACCTATTCAGAGGGCCTGATCCAGTTGGGGGCCCCTCAGCCATTGGTTCATAGTTCATGTGTTTCCATTCATTTGGCCATTTGTCCCTGTGCTTTATCCAACCTTGGTCTCAACAATTCTCAATCATATAGACCCTCCTCTTTCTCGCTAATTGGGCTCCCAGAGCTCCACCTGGGGCCTAGCTGTGAATCTCTGCTTTCAGATCCCTCAGTCATTGGATGGGGTTTCTAGCACAACAATTAGGGTGTTTGGCCATCCCATCACCAGAGTGGGTCAGTTCGTGCTGTCTCTCAACCATTGCCAGTAGTCTATTGTGGGGGTATCTTTGTGGATTTCTGTGGGCCTCTCTAGCACTTTGCTTCTTCCTATCCTCATGTGGTCTTCATTTATCATGGTCTATTCCTTGTTCTCCCTATTCCTTGTTCTCTCTCTCTGTTCTTGATCCAGCTGGGGTCTCCCACTCCCCCAAGCTCTCTTTCCCTTGACCCTCGCCCTTCATTTCCCCCACTTATGTCCAGGCTGTTCATGAAGATCTCATCCATTTCTCCGTCATTGGGTGATCCCCGTGTCTTTCTTGGGGTCCTGTTTTCCAGGTAGCCTCCCTGGTGATGTGAGTAGCAATCCATTCGTCCTTGCTCCACATCTAGTATCCTCCTATGAGTGAGTACATACCATGTTTGTCTTTCTGAGTCTGGGTTACCTCACTCAGGATGATTATTTCTAGATCCATCCATTTGCCTGCAAACCTCATGATGTCATTGTTTTTCTCTGCTGAGTAGTAACAACTGTCATTCTTAATGGGTGGTGTGTAGAGTAAGTAGAAAATTTCTTAATGAAGAAAAATGAAAACATAAATAAATAAATAAACAAACCTATAAAAAAGGAATTATTTGATAAGAAGGTGGCAAATTTCCCAAGTTGTATTCAGAGTAAACAGATGCATGAGTGAATCATGTGGGGTATATTTAAGCAAATATACTTCAGCAATGAATGAAGTAACAATGAGTTTGACAGTGGTTCTCAAGGTAATGTTTCTTCCCACATCAAAAAATCAAGTCAAATAAAAACAACAAGGGACAAGTCTCGCTGTGTTTTTAACCTTTAGTCTCTGCAGCATGTAGCTGTACAGGTTTCAGTAAGCACTAACTCCATTTCCTGAGAGATGGGTCACAGGGAGGGTCACATGGTGTAGGTGCACAGGTGACAGTATGCACGAAGCCTACTCCCTGAGAGATGGGTCACAGGGAGGGTCACCTGGTGTAGGTGCACAGGTGACAGTATGCACTAAGTCTACTCCCTGACTGCTGGGGCATAGAGAGGGTCACATGGTGTAAAAGGAACACAACTGTAGTTTACCAACGACTGTATTGATTGTCCTAGTGTAAGTTTAGTTTTAAAGGAATGACACCAAGGTGAATAAATAAGTAATCATATTCTTATAGAAATTTGAAAAATCAATAATGGCCACATGTTTCTTGCTTTCATAAAAAGCAAGGTAAGCACACATAGCTTCTAGAAGATAATGTTTCACATAAAAATGCTCATACTTCTAAAAATAGTTCCATATCTTATTAGTAAAGACACATTTTATTTTCTGAATCTTTTAAACATTTTTTACTGCATCTCTTTATTAATATATAATAATACTATATTTCAACTAGAAAGAATCATTTACTTTCTCTACAGTTGACAGCTCTAATGGCATTCTGATCTTTACACATATTTAGCTATCATTCTTCTTAGAAAATGTATTTAATTTCCTCTGCAGCACTCTCCAACATACCCTTTCAACTGGAGGAAGTGGTACATAATTGATATATAATAAACATTCTCAGACACAACTGAATTATAAAACACACCAACACAGTCATCATCTTCCTATACATGTTTCTAAATATGAAGACATTATCCCATGTTAATTTTTGAATAATTGTAAATCATATTATAGTACTTAAATGCACTGTTTTCATTTTAACATGTTTTCTGTTTGACAACTGGAGCTGTGTATGAATAAGTTGGTTCTTCAAATGAGCATTTTATTACTAGCTTTACAAAGTGCAGCCAATACACACTGATGAAGTTAATAAGCGTCTTCACTTGTCATCAAGCCTGTTTACCAAAAAGAGAACCCCAATAAGAAAAGATTCCATTTACACAATTGAACCAAGATTTCACTTGTCTGGATCTCACAGATGCATTTTAATTCTTCAGTTTATCAATTAGAGTTTGTCAGATGTGAAGTCCATCAGCAAACCACCATCCCAATGAAGAATATAATTTTGCAAATATAAAACTCATGTCTCCATTTATGTTTAACTGACAGTAACTAAAATAATAAAATGAACTTTTTCATCACTAAAGAAGACAAAAATGTTTCTTTTCTTTATAATTCTGTGCTAGTAAATTTAAATGTTGAACACTAAAGGGAAAATGTCATTATCCATTGTACTGTAAGTACAGTCTATTTACAGAGCATGTAGGGTCATTGCCTGCTCTTATCCAAGTATGTCCTTTTAAATCATGAAATATAATACATGCTCACAATCTATTTGGATCACATCTACTCTACAGTACCCTCTCCAGCTCCCGACAGGACTCCATAACCTATCTCCTTCCTAACTTCATATTCTCTGTTTTTATTATATTACTAACTTTCTAAGTCCGTGTACTGCTCAACATATGTGCATGTCACCTTTGGAGCAAGGGTAACTTACCAACAGTCATATTCCCAAAGGGAAGTGACTCTCCTTCTTCAGCAGCCACCAACTGCCAATAGTTTCTCCTCTTGTAGGGGTGGGGCCTAGAAGCTCCACCCCTGTATCCAAGCTGCAAGTTTTTTTAAGCTGGTTTGAACTTGTGTGTGTGTTATACAGATGACCATAGCTGCTGAACCACCTCTATATCCCCACATAACCTTTTAAAACAAAGCAATACTATACCCAGAAAATAGCATTTCATTGTATTCCCCCCTATCCTCTGACAATTCCATTCTCTCAACCTCCTCTATCACAGTGTTCTCTGAGCCTTGGACTTGGGTAAAATTAATGTTTTGCCCATTTCTGTATCTACCACACTTTAAAAGACTTTATTCTGAAGTGTAGCAAGAATCTTAAATGGTCTTATTAATACAGTCAAACCTGAGCCAGGTATTGGGGTGAATGCTGGAAGATCAGAGAAGCAAAACAAGCCACAGCTTCCTTACCTCACCGATTCCTCAGCTGATCCTGTTTCCTCAGACTGGAAGCCTCTCAGCTGAACTGTGCTGCTCCAAAGCCTAAAGGCTTAACCAACTCTAGTTCCTGGTTTTCACGCCTTATATACCTTTCTGCTTTCTGCCATCATTTCCTGGGGTTAAAGGCATGAGTTCCTGGCTGTTTCCAGTGTGGCCTTGAACTCACAGAGATCCGAATGGATCTCCACCTCCAGAAGGCTAGGAATAAAGGTGTGAGTGCCACCATTTCATGGCCTCTGTATCTAGTGGCTGTTCTGTTTTCTGACCCCAGATAAGTTTATTAGTGTGCACAATATTTTGGGGAACATAATACCACCACACTGAAGTATTCTTTCTCCATCATTATTATAATGTTTAGATTATCAGAAAGCTTTAATCTGAAACTTGGAGTCTTTTCTAGTACTGAGGCAGTTTGAGACTCACCTCATTTTTTTTTATTTTATAATTTGATTTAATTTTGCATATCAGCCACGGTTTCCCCTGTCCTCCCTCCTCCCTCCCCTCAGCCCACCCCCCCATTCCCATCTCCTCCAGGGCAAGGACTCCCCAGGGGATTCAGCTCAGCCTGGTAGATTCAGTCAAAGCAGGTCCAGTCTCCTCCTCCCAGGCTGAGCAAAGTGTCCCTGCATAGGTCCCAGGCTCCAAACAGCCAGCTCATGCACTAAGGACAGGTCCTGGTCCCACTGCCTGGGGGCCTCCCAAACAGCTCAAGTTAACCAACTGTCTCACTTATCCAGAGGGCCTGATCTAGTTGGGGGCTCCTCAGCTATTGGTTCATAGTTCATGTGTTTCCACTAGTTTGGCTATTTGTCCCTGTACTTTTTCCAATCTTGGTCTCAACAATTCTCGCTCATACAATCCCTCCTCTTTCTCGCCGATTGGATTCCTGGAGCTCCACCTGGGGCCTGGCCGTGGATCTCTGCAACTGCTTCCATCAGTCATTGGATGAGATTTCTAGCATGACAGTTAGGGTGTTTGGCCATCCAATCACCAGAGTAGGTCAGTTTGGGCTTTCTCTCAACTATTGCCAGTAGTCTATTGTGGAGGTATCTTTGTGGATTTCTGGGGACTTCTCTAACACTTTGCTTCTTCCTATTCCCATGGGGTCTTCATTTGTCATGGTCTCTCTTTCCTTGTTCTCCCTCTCTGTTCTTGATCCAGCTGGGATTTCCCACTCCCCTAAGCTCTCTTTCCCTTGACCCTTGCTCTTCATTACCTCCCCTCATGTCCAGTTTGCTCATGTAGATCTCATCCATTTCTCTGTCACTGGGCGATCCCTGTGTCTTTCTTAGGGTCCTGTTTTCTAGGTAGCCTCCCTGGAGTTGTGAGTAGCAGTCTAATATGGTGATATTTTAATTGTACTGAAATGTGATTTTATTTGTATGTTAATAAATAAATTTTCCTGGGGGTCAGAGCTAATAGCAAGCCATAGCAGAAACTGGGCAGTGGTGGTGCACGCCTTTAATCCCAGCTCTTGGGAGGCAGAGCTAGGCAGATCTCTGTGTGTTCAAGGATACAGACAGCATGGAAACACACGCCTTTAATCTCAATACCAACCATAGAAGACCTGGAGGGCTGTACAGACAGGCAGTGATGAGGAGGTCATGTGGTTGGGTTTACAACCAATGAGAAGGCAGAATAGAAAGTCTATAAAAAAGACAAATGGACAGGAAGTAGGTCTCTTGCTGAGAAAGATAGCAGCAGCAGTGAAGGGTAAGGTTTTTAGCTCTTAGCTATCGCTCTGACCTCTTGGGTCATCTTTGCATTGGCTCTGTGTTTCTTATTTAATAAGACAGTTATATCTACATTCTATTCATCCTTTGTTTTACATCTAGTATCCTCCTATGAGTGAGTACATACCATGTTTGTATTTCTGAGTCTGGGTTACCTCACTCAGGATGATTTTTTTCTAGATCCATCCATTTGCCTGCAAACCTCATGATGTCATTGTTTTTCCTCTGCTGAGTAGTATTCCATTGTGTATATGTACCACATTTTATTCATCCATACTTCAGTTGAAGGGTATCTAGGTTGTTTCCAGGTTCTGACTATTACAAACAATGCTGCTATGAACATAGCTGAGCAAGTGCCCTTATGGTATGATTGAGCATTCCTTGGGTATATGCCCAAGAGTGGTATAGCTGGGTCTTGGGGGAGATTGATTCCCAACTTTCTAAGAAAGTGCCATATTGATTTCCAAAGTGACTTTATAAGCTTGCATTCCCACCAACAGTGGAGGAGAGTTCCCCTTGCTCCACATCCTCTCCAGCACAAGGTGTCTTCAGTGTTTTTGATCTTAGCCATTCTGACAGGTGTAAGGTGGTATCTCAGAGTCGTGACAAGGCATTTGACAAAATCCAACACCCCTTCATGATAAAGGTCTTGGAGAGATCAGAAATACAGGGAATATACCTAAACATAATAAAGGCAATTTACAGCAAGCCAACAGCCAAAATCAAAGTAAATGGAGAGAAACTCAAAGCGATTCCACTAAAATCAGGAACAAGGCAAGGCAGTTCACTCTCCCCATACTTATTCAATATAGTACTTAAAGTTCTAGCCAGAGCAATAAGACAACATAAGGAGACTAAGGAGATACAAATTGGAAAGGAAGAAGTCAAGCTTTCACTATTTGCAGATGACATGATAGTATACATGAGTGACCCCAAAAATTCGACCAAGGAAATGATACAGCTTATAAACACCTTCAGCAACA
>CABHPQ010161462.1:0-27847 GCA_902168405.1 Peromyscus aztecus | reverse complement strand
AGCGCGGTCCGCGCGCCCTGCCCTCCCGCGCGGCCTCCCGCTGTCACCTCCAGCCGCCCCTGCCGCCCCCTGGCGGCCGCCTAGGGGAGAGCCGGCCCTGGCCCACCCGGCCACCCCGGAGATGAGGGACCCTCTAAAGCCGTGATCCTGCCTGACCCCTGGGAACCTCGAGAAGAGACATCCACCAGGAGAGGCAGGGGACGGGAAGGCGGTCTGGACAGATGCTAGGGGACTGGAGGCTGGACAGTGGTGACCATGGAACTTAGAGGGGACCCGGGCTGGCCAGGGTCGTCTATGGGAGAGCAAAGGGGAAGGCAGAGAGACCAGAGCCTGAAAGTCAGAGCTTGTCTTCATAGTAGCCAGCCGTTTGTGGGAGCTTTAAGGGCATCCTTGAGTATTGAGGAACAGCCATTCTGGCTGCAACCACGGGTTTGAGGCTGGTTTTCAGTGAAGTTTTCCTTTCTGGCGTCCAGGGTGAGAGGACATCCCTAAGAGAAAGACTCCCTGAGAACCAGAACAACTCAGCACTCAGCCTTTGATCTAAGGTCCTCAGGCTGGGCGGCAAGCGCCTTTGCCTGCTAAGCCGTCTCCCATTGCCAGTGTCTTGAGTCCAAACACAATGCTAAAATGTTTCAGTTCAACGCAAAGTGTCTAGAGCTGGGAGAAGGAAGTAAGAGTGAGAAAATGTCCCTCCTTTCCTAAAGAGGACAGGACGACCTTAAACAATTGAAGATGCATCCAGGCACAGGACTCTTTCTCTGGATGTCAATCAGCCTGTTTGTTTATGGCTGCCTCAAAAGCCTGCCTGCAGGGGGTGTTCGGAAAGGGCAGGTGTCCCTGTGTGCTGAGGTGGGTTGCTGCAGAATGCAGGTGCCCCACCTTAGAGCCAGGCCACATCAGGGGTGGGTGTGGTAGGCTTTGTAGGAGTTGGGGGGAGCAACCGGAAGGATACCCCACCAAGAAAAAAAAAATAACAAAGGGAGCTGGGAAACAAGAGATGAGGCCAATTTTGAGTGCCTGGCACCTGGGTACAGCTGGGGCTGACTGAGTCCAACTGGTTCAAACAAACACATTTTGATGAGAGGCACCTGGTGTCTGGGGTCCAGCTCCAGTGACTCAAATAGATCTTCAAACTCCAACTGGTTTCATCCATTTAAACTGATAAGCAGCCTACACCTGCAATCTCAACAGTTCAGAGCAGAGAGCAGGGGGATCAGGGGTTCGAGGTCATCCTTAACTTCTATCCAATTTGCAGCTAGCCTAAACTACCTGAAATTATGTTTCAGACAACATAGCCAAGCTTAGGAGTACAAGCCTATAATCCCAATTACTAGGAGGCTAAGGCAGGGGGATTGAAAGTTCAAATCCAACCTGGGCAATTTAATGAGCTACGGTCTTAAAACAAACAGTGTAAACATGGCTTGGGGTGTAGTAGAGGGCCCAATGTCTGCCTGGCATGTGTAAGGCCCTGGATCTATCCCCAGCACCAACAGAAATAAATAATTCTTGAAGGACAAAGGGTGTTTATTAAACCGGATGTGGCAGGAGGAAAGGACATGGGTTTCTTTATTGCTTTACTTTTGAAGAAATGTTGGCTTTAAAGCTGCCAAGAGAATAAAGAGAATAAATAATACCCTTATATCCCTCCCTCTCCCATCCCCCTCCCCTCCCCCTCCCCTCCTCCTCTAATGTTAACCCATCACATAACCAAAGTGCATTGTTAGTGACCAGACTCACCTGACCCAGGCCAGCTCTCAGGGACTGATTCTGATCCACTTAAAAAGTGTTCAGTCTTCTGAACATATCGTCTTGAGTCACAGAACATTCTCTTTATTCAGCCTAAAATAGCCAGTGAGCTGGGGAGATGGCTCAGAATTTAAAAGTGCTGGCTGCTCAGGTCCCGGCACCCATATTGGGCAGGTCCCAACCACCTGTGACTCCAGCTCCAGAGGACTTGACACCCTCTTCTGCCCTCTGTGGGCTCTGCACACACATGACAATCACTCACACATGTACACATAAATAAAAACTTACCTTTAAAACAAACCCCAGTCGTTATAAGCTTTAACATAAGAACACTTTAAATATTTATACTAAAGTGGTAAGCTTTCCTTTTCCCACCAAGTATTTACTGTTACACATCTCTTTATCAACATACGTACATGTGTATGTATAAGATGGGGAGGATTTTGTCCTCATGTGTGAAATAAACTACTCACCCTAGCTGGGTTAAGAAGGGCAGGTGCTTCAGAATGCAGTCATGGGCCAGCTGCTGCCCCTTAGCCCTAGTGTCTGCCTAACATCTGTATGTAACATCTTGGGTGGTGGGACATACCACCTCCGAAAACAGCCCATACTGTGCTTGAAGCTCTCTGTTAGAAGATGTAAGGAACATGTAAGGCCTAGGGTGAACAACCCTGGTCAGGAGTGATAAGCAATAGAATGATGTAAGTAAACCACAAATGGAGTAGTGATAAGCTATAAGCTATGTGTGGAAGTAGGGATAAGACTAGAAACCTAGCCAGGAAAGAATATAAAAGATGAAGCCTCAGACCTGACCAACAGAGCTCATCAGGCCCTCGTGCAAGATGACTCTCCTCTACCAGAGACGTGAGATCCTGTCCCCAGTGCAGACGTGACTGACCTGAGGAAGGCTGACCCAAGATCCAGAGGAACAGACGTGGCGAGTCCGGACCTGTACACCTGGAGAGGTACTCCCGCTTCCATTTGGAAAACGGGATGAATATTGCTTGTAATCTTACTGTGTGAATAAATGAGTGTTATACCAAGTCTAAATTAAGAGTGATTATTCCTCCCCCGTAACCGGGGTATGTGCTCGCTACAGAAGACCCCTTTCAGTCTTTAACTGAAGCCTCTCCCTTGTGCCTACTACCCACTGGTCCTAGAGGTGGCCCCTAAAGTGGTAGGGGAAAAAACCCCCACAATCCTTCCATGATGTATCAGCTCTGTACATGGAGGAGAGTCCCCTGGACATACCTGTGTCCCCGGCACAATTCGCATTCATGTTGCTCCAGAAGGGATGGGAAGCAATGTAGTCATCCTGTGAGCGATGCCATCTCTTTGAGACTGACTGCCCTCTTCAGAAAGCTACATGGCAGCGTGGTCAGCCATGCACCCCCATGGTTGGAGGTACAGAGATCACTGGTGGTAAGGCTGCCTGAACATGTGAAGAGTGTGGTGCTGGGGTCTCAGAACCTGTGGAGCAAGTTTTAGAGCAAAGTCTGTCCATAGGGAAGGAAAGCAGCGCGGGATTTCTGGCCCCTCACCTCACTGAGGAGCCCTGAGACTGCTCCAGGGGAGACACTGGCAGCACAGCCCAGAGTCAAGTGCGTATAAATCGTTTCACTAGTAGAATATTTCTTGAGGCCAGACTGCCAAATTCTGAGCACACGTGCATAGTACTTCAGAGTCTGGGTCCCAGTAGGGACAGAAGCTGCGGTTAGCTGCTAGCCTTTGAAGGTGGAAAGAAAACAGACATACACCCAAACCCCTCATTTCAACCTCCTGTTGAGTCACTGGTTCTTATAAAGTTCTTCTCATTTTCTTACTTGGAAATTTATATACACTGTAAAGTCAAGACAGGCTTGTGCTCAGCAAATGGATAACAAGGAGGCGTGGTTCGAAGGTTGAGCTTGTCTACCTGACAGAATTTAGAAATCACCTAGGAGACACACTTTTAGTGTGACTGTGAGGGGTTTAATTAAGGTAGGAAAACCCAACCTGGATGACTGCGCATGGGTGGCACATTCCATTGGCTGGGACTCTGGACTAAACATAGAGGAGAGAGAAGACAGAACATTGACACCCTGAGCTAGAACAAGCCCTTCCTTCTCAGAGTTGTCTTGGTCAGATATCTTGTCAGGGACACTAAAAACAACAATAAAAACCTCTTCCAGTGCCAGTAAATGTATTGTTTTAAACCATTTCTTGGGGGCCAGCAAGACAGTTCAGCAGGTAAAGGTGCTTGCCACCAAGCCTGAAGACCTGAGTTCAATCCCCAATGCCTACATGGTGGAAGGTGAGAACTGACTACAGGGAGGTGTCCTCTGCCTTCCATAAGCACTCCATGGTATCATGTGTGCAATTCAAAATAAACTATTAAACTGGATCTAAATACTTCAGGATAAATTTTCTCTCCCGCTTGCCTCCTTAGCTCACTTCTTTTTCTTCCTCTTCCAGGGGTCTGGAATAGTAACCTACAGACTGAGTCTGGGTCCTTGCCTGTGGCTGGCTGCAACTTGACTTGGAACATGACCACATGGCAGACCAGAGACTAATTTGTCTGCAGCCACAGTCTCCGGGGTCACAGAGGTTGAGGTATTTAGATGGACTGTCAGGGGACTGTCGGGGATTCCCATGAAGTGTCCCAGAGGCCTCAGGCACACCTCAGGTTATCTTGCTCTGCCCTTTCTATTTCTATCGTTCTCTCTCTTCCTCTCTTGCCCACATCCTGTCAACAGAGATAGCGAAGTGGCCTTACCTGGTACAGCACGACTTTTGGAATTCTAAACATTCAGATTATTTCTCTTTTTTCCCTCTTTCGGCCACGAGGCAGCCTTCCATCTGAAGTTGCTTCTCACTAAGAGGATCGGTGCTAGAGGGAAGCAGGAAGCAAAAGGATGAGCCGAGTGGCCCAAGTGGAAGGAGACAGAAGCAGAGAGTTTGTTCTAGAAAGGAAGCCACTTATAAAGGGCCGGAGGGAGACAGAAGCATCCTGGAGCATCCAGGGCTCAGAATGCAAGATGTGGGATGTGGGGCAGGGGGTGAGCTGGGGTGCCTGGGAAGCAGCTCCAAGTTAATAATCACAGACAACCACAATGGCTAGGACCTTGTTCCATCAGAACCGATAGAAGCCGCAGGCTGGGACAGGGGCCCTGGAGCCCCTGCTGTCCTGGACGGTGAATTAGAGAGCCTTCCAGTGAAGAAGTGGGGACAGCCTGAAGTGGTAGCTGCCAATCAACACAGAGAGACGCATATGGTTTTAAATAACAGAGGAAGCTGTACTAGTCCATTCCAAGTCAGCGATGCTCATGACCATTTCTGAACGTTGCATCATTTTCAGACAAACAAAAGGAACCCCAGTGGGGTCGGCACTAGAGCCCTTTGTTGTTGTTTTTTTAAATATATATTCAAAGTAATGCAAAAAATCATTCCACAATTCTTTTGTAATGAAAATACTCAAAGCAAAATAAAAGAAATCCATCATTATAAAGGAATGTTGTTTGCCTTCCCCTGCTTCCTGGGAGACTCTCCTAATAAGGCCTTGTCCTTCACCCTTTGCACACAGTGCCTCTTGTACCCCCAAGACAGCCCGAGGGGGGACAGCTCCATCAGTGAGCAGTGGCTGTGTTTGAAGCTAATCCACTTACTGGAGTGCTGGAAATCACCATCACTTCGGCCTCATTGGTGATTTCCCTCTTTAGCAAACTGGCTTTCTTGTTGAAGGGGTGATGTTTAGTCAAGTCTGGGAGATGCAGCGAAGCCAATGGGCAACTGGTCAGCTGCAGCTTATGTAGGAGACCAAGGCACTGCAGCCCAAGAAGCCAAGTGGAGGCTGAGTTGATGGATTTTGCCTTGTCTCCATCACCTGCATCCTGCCTCGCTTCCAAGGACTGCCTACTGTGGCCAACGGTGACACCTCACTAGACTTGACTGCCCTGGTGTAAATTTTATTTTTTGTGTGCAGGTATGTGTTTATGTTTACATATGTGTACTGCATGGAGTGACAGGGGTTAACCTTGGGTTTATTTCTCAGGAGCCATCCACCTTGGTTTTTTTTTTATTTTAATTTTATCTTATTTATGTGTATAGAGGTTTGGCCTGCATATATGTCTGTGTGCCACATGTATGCCTGGTACCCACAGAGGCCAGAAGAGGGTGTTAGGTCCTCTGAGGCTGGAGTTACAGACAGTTGTGAGGCATCATATGAATGCTAGGGATCTAGAAGAGCAGCCAGTGCTCTTTTAACTGCTGAACCACCTCTTCAGCCCCTTTCCCATCTACGTTTGTGAGACAGAGTGTCTCAGTGGGACCTGGGGCTCACCGATTAGGCTAGAGTGGCTGGCCAGTGAGCCCCAGGGGTCCACCGGTCTCCGCCTCCCCAGCACTGAGGTTACAGATGTGGGTCGCCACACCTGGCTTTTGTATGGGTGTTGCAATGGTCCTCATGCAGGCCGTTGACAAACTATTTCCCCAGCCCCCTCTGCTCTCTTTCACCCTTTAATATTTCCTGTCTACGGCTCTGTCCATGAGGCTGGGAAGCCATTGTTTATAAGGAACAGTTTGGTGTTAGACAGTCCAGTCTTGGGACCTGTGACAGCATCAGTCCCTGGCCATTCATTATAGAAAAACACGCACGCTACAGCTGTGGTTGCCTCATCGGTAATATGGGGGAAGCGTAACTACACCTGCTGGAAGAAAGAGAAGCCGCTCACACATCTTCTGAAGCCCTTTCCAGCTCTCAGATCTACCACTGGCTCGGAAACTGCAAGCGGGAAATTACATGGCTCATTGTGGGTCCATCTGGGAAAACATGACATACACAGAGAACTATGTGGCTTCTCTTCTTTTCAAAAAACATTTCAAGCTGCATTTGAAATCACGTCTTTCATTTACCACAATGTGGAGGATTGCCATATAACCATAATGGCACATCAGGGCTGCAGGACAAAGTTCCCCATAGCTCATGTCTTGGTCATGGACCAAGCTCCCATGCTTACTGATTTGGGGAGTCACAGAGCTCCTGTTGAGGACTGACCCTGAACAGCTCCCATATTGCCCTTGAATCAGATGCCAGTCCAAAACCACAGGATCATGTCCAGGGCCAGCTTCTTCTTAAGTCCATCTTTTCCTATTTACGCTTATGGAATCTGAGAGGCAAGAGAGGAGTTTTTCTCTTATTTATGTAGTCCAGGCTAGCCTTGAATTCATGGTAATACCCTTGTAGCTTTCTAAGTACAAGGATCACAGACATTTGCAGCTATACTCTGCTACTAAAAACCTTAAATATCATACACATTAAACCTGCTTGGTTTTTTTTTGTTTGTTTTTTTTTGCAGGGAGTTGTGAGCGCGTGCGTGCGTGCGTGCGTGTGTGTGTGTGTGTGTGTGTGTGTGTGTGTGTTTTCAAGACAGGGTCTATCTGTATAGCCCTGGCTATCCTGGAACTCACTCTGTACATCAGATTGGTCTCAAACTTCATAGATCTGCCTGTCTCTGCCTCCTGAGTACTGGGATTAAAGGAGTGCACCACTAACCCCCAGCTAAACCTGGGTCTTTTCCGCCCCATATAAAGGATACTTCACCTAATCAAGTTATTTGTTTTCCTTCAGGAGTCAAAAAGCACCATTGGACCCCACTCCCACCTCCCCCCCAGGTATGTCCCAAGACCCAGCCAGGTAGCATGCACCTACAGTTTCTGCCATTCCTTCTGTGGCTTTCCAGAACTCGGCTTTGTTCCCCAGGCTTCTAGGTATGTCTGCGAAGAGTTCTAAGACCCAAGAAGTATTTTTCCTTAATGCCTGGAGCCTAGCGGCTCCACCCTGCATCCTCCTTCACAATGAGCAGCACCTGCCCTATCTCTGTTGGTCAGCAAGCCATGACCTACCAAGCATGGGCATCTTTCCTGGCCAACTATCAGACTTCCATGAAGAAAGCTGCTGTCCCTTTAAAGGACTGTTAACACACCTGCATGAGGAACCAGCCAAGGTCACCAAGTCACTCTGACTCATTCCTTTGGGCCACCTAGAGTAAACTTTGCTCACTATACTACACTCTGCCCAGAAGCGTTCATGTCTGCCATCTCTTCCTTCTGAACATGCGCTCTTATGACCTTAGGAATAAATCCAGCATCCTCCCTTTTTGAACAGTGATACATGTCCTTATACTGAGCATGCTCGGGAAAGGGCTTGCCCCTGCATGCACCTTCCTGTATGTACAAGCTCTCTTCAATTCATTCCCACACTGAGAGGAAATAGCCCCACTGCTCTTACTTGCTGCAAGTAATAAAACTTCTCAGGGTTTGTGGACGCCATTAGACGAGGCGGAGACCCCTGCACTGTCTGGCAGGTGTCAGAACAGGTTTCCTAGGGGCGGAAGGATGGAGGGAAGGCTGTCAAATGGAGTAGACAAAAACAAAGCTATGGGGGGGAGGCGGCTAGTAAGAAGAGCTGGGGTTAATCTGGGCTCTAGCCACGTGACCTTGAGCAGACTGAACCTTGCTGAGCCCCAGAATTCTCTTCTGAAAAGAAGGCTAGGTCTAGCTCACGGCCAGTGTTGCTCTCAGGCCCTCGGCCTTCCTGCTGAGCTTTCCAAGTCTGCCGAGCCCCACTGCGCCCTTGGTGGTACTTAGATATATTGCCATTCTGGGGTTGTCACAAGACCTTTCTTAAGGATGAAGAAAAGGTATGGGACCAAGCAGAGAACAAACACAAGCAGAAGCAAGTGCGGTGATGGAGATGCAAATGTTTCCTGACCTGGTCTTGTAGATAGAAGATACCACAGAGTGGGGAAAAGCCACACATCCCCCAGTAATCCGTAATCAGATATGGCGGGCAGGTCAAAGGGTGCCAGCCTCCCCCCTTCTTCCTTCCTGCAGGTTGTTGCAAGAGGAGGAGGGAAACACATTCTCACATGATTAACTTTAATTGTGGGGGTCAGACTTTTTCCTCCTCAACATCTGAAGTTCCCTTGGAGCTAATAAAAACCATCCTCTGTGGGGGGGTTTGTGAAGAGGAGGTTCCGGGGTCATGGAAGACACGTGTGTGCGCTGAGGGAACCTGTGCTGTGATTCTCGCTCAGCTGCGAGTGTGCCGAGGGAACCTGTGCTGTGATCCTTGCTCAGCTGTGAGTGTGCCGAGGGAACCTGTGCTGTGATTCTTGCTCAGCTGTGAGTGTGCCGAGGGAACCTGTGCTGTGATCCCTGCTCAGCTGTGAGTGTGCTGAGGGAACCTGTGTGTGCTTGTGATCCCTGCTCAGCTGTGAGTGTGCCTGTGATCCTCGCTCAGGTGAGTGTGCCGAGGGAACCTGTGCCTGTGATCCTTGCAACACTCACTTTTCAAGCTTTTGGAAAAGAGACTTTGTAGAGTCTGAGGTTTTTTGTTTTTTCAACACTCAAGTGGTAATAGTGTCTCTTGCAGTTTGGATAAGGTCGCCTTACAGAGGCTCCCTACTTCCTGCTCAATGACAAGAGAGGATTTCACCTTCCTGTCCCCTTGAGCTTAAAGGTGGTCATGTGTTGTACTTTGGACAAGGCATGTGGATTCTTTATTTTTTAATTCAAAAAATGTGGATCAATATACAATGAATCAGTGTACAGTTTATGATCTCCGCTCCCAGTGGGGACAGGACTGTGTGTGCCTTGTCTAGCCTGAGTCTCAGAGGCCTGGGATGAGCCTGGAACTCTCAACCTCTGTTCGATCTTTTATTGTGTTTAACTACCGAGACTGGAATTTATTCCTCAACACCGTGACTCTGAACAGCTGTTGTTACAATAAAATATGGCAGTCTCTGTGAATAAAACCTGGCAATCCAATTGCTCCAAGAGCCATGGCTGCTGTGATTACTAAATACCACCTTTGCCTCTGCACCACAGATAAAGGCCTAAATGACCCAAAAGGGGAGCTTAGGGGAACTCACCAGGCTCTGAGGAGTGGAGGCTTCTGGGGAAAAGTAGAGGCCTGAGTGGGAGGAGATGGGATTACAAACAAACCTGGGCCCTGTGGCAACTGGCAGGGGACACATGCTCTGCACGAGGCCCCATCCACATCTCCTGCCAAGGCTACACACTCTGTCTTTCCGGTCCCCATGTTCTCCATCATGCTCCACAGCCATTCATCATTTCATCTGAAGTTGGTGTCTAGATCACAGTCAAAGCACCCAGTTTTCACTGTAAATTGTAGGTGGGTTTTCATTTGTTGGTTTGGTTGGTTTTTGTCAGCACTAAAATCAGTCCAGACTATTCCACGGACTAGAGTGGCTATAGCCAGCAAAGGGCCTGATGAGAACAACAACTCATTTCAAGGTCACTGTCCTCAGATCATGGCATCAGGGGGACAGATCAATAGCACACATGGCCGACGGTTGGACATTGGGTTACTGAGCGTTACTCTTCTTTAGTCAAAGTATTAAGGCACAAAGAATGCCATTATTATGCCAGTTGAAACCTATTTGGGAAACCCAGCTGTTACCTCTCCAGTTCCTCAAAGAGCAGATGAATGGTTTGGTTTCACCTTGCTCATATGGGACATCAGCGCAGACAGGCAACTCTGCTTTGACTTGTGTGTATGTGTGTTCATGTATGTGCCCCAGTGGTTGATGTCGGCTGACTTCTCCAATTGCTCTCCACCAGCTTTTGAGGCAGGGTCTCTCCTTGAACCTGACACTTGTTGATTTGATGGACCCATGAAGATCTTCCTGTCTTTGCCACCCCAGGACTGTGGTTACAGATGTGTGCCTGGCTTTTTATGTGGGTCCTGGGGATACAAACCCATGTCATCATGCTAGCACATAAAACCCTTTACCCACGGAGCTATCACCCCAGCTAACATCGTCTTTTGAGGACAATACAAAAGATGAGTCATTAGCAATGGCTCCATCAGTTTGACCTCTGACCCTCCATTCTAGATCCTCATTTACTGGATATTTTGGGAGATTCTTTAAATATGATGTGGTATGTACAAATATATCAATACCTATTCCACCAAAACCTCAGTTTTTCTTCTAGTTTTTGAGACATGGATTTGCAATTAGGCCAGGCTAGCATAGTACTACTATAGCCCAGCTCAGCCACAGACTTACAAATCTCCTGCCTCCACTTCTGAGAAGCATAGAGTTACAGGAATATGTCACCACACTTGGCCCAAACCCTGCTTCCTTTTCCACATCTCACACTGGATAAACTCCGGATGTCATCTTCCTGTCTCTCAGGCTCAGC
This sequence comes from Peromyscus aztecus, assembly GCA_902168405.1. Lineage (NCBI taxonomy): Eukaryota > Metazoa > Chordata > Mammalia > Rodentia > Cricetidae > Peromyscus > Peromyscus aztecus. The sequence continues at coordinate 16,894 of CABHPQ010161462.1, read as the reverse complement.
CTCTCAGAGTTCTCATGGCCTTTTGGACCACTGATTTCCCCCCATTAGCATGAAAGGGAACCCTGAAAGCCAGGGAGACAACTAGGGTAGCATAGACCCAGGTGAGGCTGTGGTTCAATCTTGGAGTGAATTTGTTCCTTTGGGGAATTCTCTTTGGAGAGAGTCTTTGCAGAAACACAAAACAGGATGATATGGTAAACATTTGGATTTTGTTCTTGGTTTCAGGCACAAAGTACCTAAAATCTGGGGAATTCCCCGAGGCATAGTGGTGCTCCCTGTTGTTTGTAGTTGACCTCTTTTACACACATAAGTTTAGACTAATGGGATTTCAGGGAGGGACCCTAGATAGCCTGAGGTTGGGACTGATCACTAATAAGGCCAAATGATTTGAAGGCTGGAACTTTCAGCCTTCCTGCAAACTTCCAGGAATGGTGTGGAAAGATGGAGAGACAGAGTGAGCTCAGACAAGGCCTTAAACAATGAGGTTTGATGAGATTCCAAGTTGGTGAATGAAGTCCCATGCCAGGAAGACAGCACATCCATTTCCATGGGCAGGAGCCTATTTCTCTTAACCTGGCTGTTATATGCACCCTGTCCAATGAGACTGCAAACTTAAATACGTTTCCCTGAGTTTTATAAGTCACATGGAAAATTGTTGAGCCTGAGGAAGGCAGTTATGAAAAGCCTGGTCTATAGCTACTAAGACTTGTGAATGGCATCGGAAGTGAAGACAGTCTTGTGAAACCAAACCCTATTGCTGGGGTCTGATGCTAACTCCAGGCAGATGGTGCGGAACTGAATACATTGTAGCACGCTCAGCTTCTGGTTGCTGTAGGCAGAGTTGGAGAGCTGCTTACCCCAAGTCCACATGTTTTCTGATAGGAGCATCCTTCGTGGGAGTCACCTGGCAACATCCAGCCCTTCTCCTTTGCTCAGCGTTCTTATGCTAACAAGCAGCTGTAATGCAATTAGGAAGATACGAGCTGCTGGGTAACCTCTTTTGATTTTCAGAACCCAGAACACCTGGTGACCTTCATGTACTATCAACATGTATAATTCTCTTCTTTATTTGTTAAGCCTGTGCATTAACTAACACAACGCATGTAAACTGCTGTGGGGTTTAACTTGAAGGAAAGTATCAGGGATGCTAAAGAAGATACAGGAACTAGCCCCAAGAGGATGGTGGATTAAGATGTTCCCACAAGAGGAATGAAAAGGAAGCTCGTGCTCTGGGCAATAAAGGCAAATATTCAACATGAAGTCTCACTGCATTCTTTTCCCTCCTTATAGAAGCCCTGCTAGTGGCTGGGGAGATAGCTCAATGGGTAATGGCAATGGCTGCGTAAGCATGAGGACCTGAGTTCAAACCCCCAGCATCTGCATACAAAAGTATGTGTGGCCACATGCCCAAAACTATGTGTGACCATTCCCACAGTTCAAACCCCCAGCATCCACGTACAAAACTGTGTGTGGTCATACACAGTTCTAACACCAGCACCGTGGGAGACAGAGACTGGAGGGTTGCTGGGGCTTACCAGCCTCACTCCAGGTTCAGTTAGAGACCATGTCTGAAAGGCATAAGGAAGAAGATGATAGGGTGGATTCTCAGCCTCTTCCTTTGGCTTCTGAGTACACACATGAGCATGCACACCTGCACACACATGCACACATACTGTTATGTAAGTAAGTTGGGAGAGATGGACTTTTGAGGACCACAGCCCTCCCATCTCAGGATGCTGGCTTTTGGATGAGACAGATCTCCTTCCCACTGACTCTCTGCTCCCAACTCTTGCCTTCTGAATGATGAGCAGTCAGGCCCTAGGTCTAGTTAGTCATAGAAACTCAATCTGTTAGTTTCCCCCCTACATGAAGAACCCAGTCATTTCAGGTTATAAGAATGAACTGCTGGTATTGCTAGAATTTTTTAAGTTAAACTCTGGAGGAGGACAGTAAATATACTTTAGATAAATTAGGATCATTTCCCACATATTGAATGATGACTTTACTTATCATATTTATTTATTATATTATTTATTTTGTGCCTGCATGAATGTAGATGGGTGAAGAGGACAGAGAACAGTTTTCCAGAGTCAATTCGCTCCTTCTATCAGGTGGGTCTTGGAGGGTCGTCAGGTCATCAGTCTTGGCAGCAAGTACCTATGCTCCCTCAGCTGGTTCACCTGTGGTTTTAAAAAAACATGAGGAAGCCGGGTACAGTGGTATGTACCTGTGGTCCTGGCTACTCAGGAAGAAGAGGCAAGGCGATCATGTGAGCCCAGGATTCAGGGGTCAGCCCGGGCAACACCGTGAGACACTGTCTCAAAGACAAAACAGAATCAAAAGCAAAAGGAGATGACAATTCCAGAAGAGATGGAATAAGAAAGGATGACAACCCAATTATAAACTCTGGAAGAATGAATAAAGTGGCCATGCGTGCTAATAAAGCAGACTGCAGCACTTTGACTGGGAAGAAGAGAATTCAGAATTCCATTCAACCAGAGGGCTCTCCCTCCTCCTCCTCCTCTTCCTCCTCCTCCTCCTCCTCTTCTTCCTCCTCCTGCATTATTGTTTGTGTATAAAGTGTCCCAAAGGCTCATGTGCTAAAGGCTTATCCCACAACTAGTTTACCTAATTTTTGAGAGGTAACCGGATCCTGAGGTTTCTAACGTCCCTGACAGATTAATCCATTGATGAGTTCATACTGAATGGGGTATTAGGAGACAGGGCTTTGTTAGAGGAAACAGGTCCCTGGAAACATGTCTATGCCTGGTATATCTTGTCCCACCCCCTTCCTGCCTGCCTCTCTCCACTTCTTGTTTGCCATAGTGATCATCATACACGTATGTACCCACACCCACACCCACAGGAACACACACAACATACATTACACACAGAGGGGGGAATAAAATAAAAATTAAATTAAATAAACCATCACAATATCATCCAAAATTATTCAGCATATAAAGAACCATTAAGGTTCTGATAAGAAAATAGATAACAGAGAGAAACCCACCTGTACCACATACAGATGTTAGAATTATAACAGAGAAACCCACCTGTACCACATACAGATGTTAGAATTATAACAGAGAGAAACCCACCTGTACCACATACATACAGATGTTAGAATTATAACAGAGAGAAACCCACCTGTACTACATACATATGTTAGAATTATCAGACAAAACATTTGAAAGTAGTAAGAATGTCCATGCTGCAGGAAATAAAGGGGAACACGCCAGAAACAAAATTTTAATAAAAGGCAACAACAAAATGGAAGATTCAAAGACAAATCAAATGGAAAATTTAGATTTAAAAGGTCACACCAACTTAAACATTTATTGACCAGTGGAGGTGCTTAAGTTAGTACAGCGCTTGCTCTGCAGGCGTGAGGATTCAAATGTGACTCCAGCACCATGTAAAAAGCAGGGTGCCGCACAGACTTTCATGGAAGAAAAGGATACACAAAGTCTCACCCCAAAATAAGAAGCCATTTGCAACTGACACCCTCTGGGAGAGGGAAGACCAGTTTCTTACAATGGAGTGACTGACAGATGCTGTCACACTCCAGGGCGGGCCCATGCTCAGGAGCAGTTGGCCAATACAATATGGACTCCATGTTTTTGTCTGTGTGATTTTTGTCTTGTTTTGCTCTGCTTGGGTATTTTTGCCTCATTGTTTTTATTTTTCATTTTGGGGGTTTGTTTTATTTGAGAGAGAAAGCATGAAGCTGAATGGGTAGGGAGGTGGGAAGACTCTGGAAGGGGTTAGAGGATGAGAAAAACTATGACCAAAATATATTGAATGAAAAATAGTTTAAAAGGTAAACAGACAAATATGTGGGTACAGCACTATGCACCTGTGATCCCAGCCCCAGCTCCTCAGGCTCACGGGCCAGCCCGTGGTGAGCTCTAGGTTCAGTGAGAGACCCAACCTCTAACAACAAAGTGAAGAGTGATGGGGGAAGACATCTGACATTGACCTCCAGCCTCCACATGGACACACACACACACACACAACACACACACACACACACACACACACACACACGCACGCACGCACACACACATGCACACACATAACTCATTGAGTGGGAATGAAGTTAAAGATATATCAATAGAAAATATAGAAATTATCTAATCTGAACAATAGAGTAAAACATAAAAACATAGCCTCAGAGATGTGTGGGGGGGAAACCAAAGTATCTAATATTTTTTATGTTATTAATCTGCTGGGGAGAAAGTTCGCAGGTGTTGGATGGGGAAAAATATAAGCCATCATGATGGAGCAACTTCCCACAGTTGACAAAAAGAAGTGAACAGTAGAAGTTGAAGATGATCAATGAATCCAAAACTGAATAAAACCAAAGGAGTCCACACATTAGAAATAAAACAGATGAAAGCTAAAATCAGAACATTTCTGAAAGTAACCAAACGACTCATTTCACACAGGGAAGCAAGAATTCCAATGGCTGTACTTTTTTCAACAAACCATGGAAGCAGAAAGAAGATAGAATAACAATGTTAATGTGTTGAAAGAGAGATCTGTCAATTCAGAATTCTATGTCCGGTGCTAAAAGAAAAATATTGTCAATCAACAATTACATCTCCAAGCCTGGGGAAGTTGCTGGAGCTGGTAAAAGCATGCCCACACAAGCCTGACGACTTGAGTTGGATCCGTGGAGCCTGTGTAAGAAGATGGATGGGACATCAAGCATCTGTAATCCCAGCACTCCTTCAACGAGATGGGAGGTGGAGACAGGACAATCAACCAGAAGCTTCCAGGCCAGCCAGCCTGGAGTACTCAGTAAAGAGAAACCCTGCTTCCACATAGTAGAAGGTGAGAACTGACTCCTGAAAGTTGTTCTCTAATCCACACATGCATACACACCATGGCATGCACACACACACACACACACACACACACACACACACACTTGTATATAAAGTGAGTCTTTTAACCAGGGTAGACCAGGCTTATAGTCTTAGCATTGTGCTGAGGCAGGATAATCAAGAGCCAACTTGAACTACATCATTCTCTGCCAAAAATTTTAAGTAAAATGAGTTCTATGGGGAGTAGGTAGTTGCATCTGGCTTTTTAACATCTGTCTTTTTACTGACAAATTTGGTAGCCAGATCCTAAAACAGCCCACACCCATAGTGGAATGTATGTCCATGCATAATCCTTCTTAAATGCAGAGAGCTGCTATGAATTGCTTTTAACCAGTAGAAAATGGCCAAGGTGCTAGACATCACTTCCTTGATCACATGACCTAAAACCATGACCTCCATCTTCCTTTCCCCTGTCACGTATGTTTTTAAGGATTTAGACTTTCCTAAATGTTTACCACACCAACTGTTCTTCCCTCCGTTCTACTATTGTTACAAGTTTCCCTCTGCCATCTCATTTCCCTTCACTGTGAGAATGTTTTCTTAGAATTTTCTTCCAGGCAAGAGGTGGTGGCCTGAAGGTTTCTTACACTCCCTCCACCTAGGAGTGTCTTCTGTCTTCATTTCTAGGGATACAGCCTAGGGATGGTGCCACCCACAGTGGGCTGGCCTTCCTGTAACAATCATCTGTCAAGACAACATCTCAGAGATATGGACACAGGCCACTCTTGTCTGAAGCTTCCCTCTTCCTAAGTGACTCCAGGTGGTGTTGACAATAAAAACTATCACAAAAATCAATAGAACTGGTGGATAAATAACAAATTCATGTCATTTCTTTTTCAATAATAGTGAAAGTAGACAGGAAATCAGAAAAAAATACAGAATACCAATAACTACCTGGATTTAACTGACATTTATTCTCACCCTCCTAACAGCAGGATATACATTCCTTTCAACTGTATGTGGCATATCTTGGGACCTCATATGCAAAAGGATCCTTTCCCAGCCTAGTCAGGAGCAAGTCTGCCACAAGAGAAATGGGGCCGTGGTGGGTAGGGGGACCCAGTGAGAGGCAGGAGTTTTATTCAGTCTGGCCAAGACCTGACCTTCCTGAAGGTCACTCTGGGACCATAAAAGGCAGTTCTCATTTTAATTCATTTGCAACCAGTTTAAACAACTGAAGAAAAATTGTATTTGCAGAGAATTGTTTAAACACGTTGGATCAGATTAGATCTGGTTTGAGGGCTGGTAGGGATCTGGTTTTGAAACACAAAGTCCAATATTTTCTTTCTGTCTGGGAAAGATATACATTTAAAATGTGATTCATATAAATAATCTTTCCATGGCTTTTAATCTGAATTGGATTATACTTTAACTTTGTCCAGTTTCTACAGCTTTTGTTTCTGCCTCTTGGATAAGTAAGTATCATTACTAATCTGTGGCCTGGAGGTGGTCGGCATGATTCTGAATTCCTTTTCACCCTTTTAATCAGCCCGAAGTCTGTCACTATACACAAGCAATGGAGGTCCCTGCAATGGATGGTTTAGTTCAGAAACTCTTTGAATTTAAAAAAAAAAATGTGCAAGGATTTTATCAGAACTTCATGTGTATTGAGATTATGGAAAGCTGTTACACAGTGGCCATGTATTTACAGTGACTGCCCAGGGACACAGTGTCCTCTCAGATCCTCAGGGATCACTTCCTTTTGAAAATGTGCCCTCTTGAGGGTCTGGCGCCTCATGAATTACTTTGGATGAAGTCATTCAACTGTGTTGTTCCCATGAAAAGAAAAAGTTTCCCAAAAATATCTCTATGAGGAGGCGGGCACATGGACACAGAGTTTTCTTCCTCTGGAAGAAGTTCATCTCTAGATGGTTAAGGGGAAAAAATTGGTTTTAGGCAAACAAATTGCTCCCAAGTTGATTAAAACTTGGCTAGTCAACAGTGTAAGAAATGATTTGAGGGACATGTATTTTAATGTCAAAAAAATCTATAGGTCAGTGGATGTAACAAATTATGTACAAAGCACTAAGGAAACTTTAAATGAAAAGCAAGCAGGATCTCAGTATTCAGCCCACATTGACCGGGAACTTATGATCCTTCTGCCTCAGCCTCTTGGTGCTGGAGTTATGGCATGTGTCACCACACCCAGCTAAGAGTACTTGTGAAAAAAAAAATAACATTGATTGATGGGGGGGGGGGGGGCAGTCACAGTGCACCTAGGGAGGTCAGAGGATAATTTTCAGGAGTCAATGCTCTCTTTCATCATGTGGTTCCCAGGGATTAAACTCAGGTGTCAAGCTTGGTAGCAAGCAAGTCACTCTACCTTCTGAACCATCTTGCCAGCCTCAGCCACAATATCCTACTTTGGATTGAAACTATATAGGGAGGTCAGAGAGAGAAACAATGGGAAGCAATTCTATATCCAGGAGTTCTACCTCTGGAGGCTTAACCAACAACAGACTGAAAACATTGGTGTGAAAATTGTATCTGAGCTGGAAAATGGTTCAACAGTTAAAAGCTCTTGAGGACTATAGTTCAGTTCCCAGCACTCACATAGGGGGTTCACAAACACCTCCCTCTAAGCCCAAGGGATCCCATGATGCTCTATTCTCGCCTTCGAGGGCACCTGCAGACATGCATAGATTCCCCATCCAGACTTCACACACACACACACACACACACACACACACACACACACACACACACACACAGACACACACAAAACTAAAAATAAATTAAATCTTTCTCTAAAAATTGTATACACTGATCATGTATACACATGATGCATACAGGATTTCTGTCCTTTCCTAAACAACAGAATACAACAACTATCTGCATAATTGATATTCATGAAGTATGATTAAGAATCTAGAGTTAACTTAGAGGCTACATACACATACAAATATGCAAATACTGTACCATTTTATACAAGGAAATTAACATCCATGGGTTTTGGCCTCCATGGAATGTCCAGAGACCAGACACCTATAAAAACACCTCTATAGGTAACTTTGTATTTCAATAATTTATGAAAGCAAAATGTAGATGATACGACACAAGGCAAGGCTCGGCATGTGTGCTTTGCATGTTTGAAGTTTGAAGTTCGAAGTTCCGTCCTCAGCACCAGAAAAGGTGTAATGTAGAATAACATTAATAATCTAGCCATATCTTTCCTCAATAATAAATATATAATTGAAGTATTCGTGAGACCATCTGGCAATGTTGCCAGATCAACCTGGTCTAAACTGGTCAAAGCTGGTTCTACTCAGCCGGGTTAGAGCTATTGAAATCAGAGCCGATCTGAGGGAATTTAAAACAGTCCGCTCTGATAGATGTGATTTTCAACTGGTTTCTTTCAGAGTCTGTTTGTTCTGCTGAGAGTCACTTCACATCCTTCTAACATAAGGCAGCCATGGGGGCCACGCCCAACTTCCTCTCAGAATTGCCTCTGCCCTCACTGGGTTTAATCCACAAAGTAGGTCGGATGCAGGTTTATCTGGTCTCAATCAGCCAGCTTGAGCTGAACCAGATCTCTCTCCCTCAGGAACCATTTTTCCTGTTTAGGCTAGCTTTCTGGATCTAGAGAAGCTGGGTTGGACCTGCTTGGAACCACTTTAAACAGGTTTTAACCAACTTCGATTTGGTTCTTAGAGATCTCAGGCACGCAGAATGGCCTTGTTCATCTGAACCTGAGTAAACCACCCTGACTCAGATGAAATCAGGGATAGTGTATCAGTCTGGTCTGAGACAGGAAGGGCCGGGGTTGGGAGGAGTCCGACGGGGTTGCACGGTGTCGGAGAGTCAAAGGGGAGGGAACAGAGGCACTCCATCTATAGATGTTCTTCTAGCGATTTGGGAGTAAGAGACAACTTTTTTATTCATGTTACTGCAAACATGGATGAAGATCCAGGGGACATAGAACAAAGGGACTGGGCAGGAAACAATGGGAAAATGAAGGAACTGGGGGTACAGCTCAGCTGGCAGAGTATTTGCTTACCACACACAAAGCCCGGGGTTCTGCCCTAGCCTCACATAAACAGGGCATACAGGGCGTGGCGGTATCCATCGGACCCCAGCACTTGGAAAGCAGAAGCATGAGGATCAGAAGTTCAAGGTCATCCTTGGTTACCTAGAGAATTTGAGGCTAACCTGAGCTACATGAGATCCACCCACCTTCCTTTTTTGTTTTTTTTAACTAAAATTAAAATGGGAGATTATATGGATGTGGTCATGGTTAGTTTAATATCGCATGAAGGGGAAAAAAGCATGTTTATCATAGAACTGTAACTCTGGTTTAACAACTGATAAAACTGATTATTTTGATAATGTCCAAGTCTTCTGGGTCACTTGGTTAGCATGTACGCATCTGTTCAAGCCTCTTCATCCCTCCCTAGTTTCCATGGAAGGATGAAGATGAGAAGAGTGAGGAAGGCCAAGTTCACATTGGGCTCCCAGTGAGGGACTACCAAAGGCATCATGTCCTGGGCTGTCTCCAGTGACCTCCTGATCCCCAGGTCCCATGGTCCCATAGCTAATGTCAGGGCTGTGCAAACAGCAGAAACCATCAGCAGCCCCCTCAATAGACTGACTCTGGTGTTAGGATAACCAAGTGCCCCTGTGTGTTCAACGCCATCCTGGTCTACACGTGACATCTATGGCTTCTTAGCAATGATGGCTGCCTGTCACTTCTGAGTGTGTTGCAGTTTGGGAATAAATTATATGATCACCCCACTTTTAAGGACTGGTGCCGTCACCTGTCTCTTTCTTCTTTTCTCTGTTTTCTTCCATTGAGACTTTTCCCACCTCCATAGCTTAAGACTCCTTCATTTTGAAGATAACTCCAGGATCTTTCCCCCACTTTCACAGTACCTGTGGAAATGACATGTGCGGATCATTCCTGTTTGCTCACTCTCGAACCCAGGAAACTGTCACTTGAATGAGTATTGAACCTGGTCCCAGTGCTGAAGAAAGATAGGAAATATTTGTTGCTGTGTTGGAAAGTAGAAAGATATATGTGCATGTTGCCAGGGTTCCTCTGAAAAGTACCCAGGAATCATTTGAGAAACTCCATTTCCAGGTGTGTGTTTCTTTAAGGAGACCTTGGAGGGCCAAGAAGGAGCATATGGTACATTGCCATTGGCTGTGGTGTTGCTATGTGGATAGCAAAGGAAGGAGTCATGGGGAAACAGTGCGTGAATGGGCAGAACACATGTTCCTCTGCCTTTGAGAGCCTTATCATGTAACAGACATGCTTCTTCTGTGCTTCCTGGGTGTGGGCGTGGGTAAGCCAATGTTCTGTAAGGACAAAGGGATCTGTTCTGGGATTGGGGAGTAAGCCTGTATTCCTGCTGACTCCAGAGCTCCTGTTGGAAGCTATTTGCCTCTAGGCATTCTGAGGGTTCTGACCTTCTTCAGGAGCTTGAGAAGCTGGAGAAGCATGACCACCTGGGACTGCCATCATGCGGCGGGGTGTGCAGTAACAGATCAGCAGCTGTGGTCAGACATCCCAGCCTCTGGAGATGGCCTACTCATCCAGAGTCACTCTGGTGTTCATTTCTAATCCATCCCTGTGAGAAGAGGAGTCACGATGGACCATGTGCCTATGTTCATCTAGAGAAAGAACTGTTCAAGCCACATCTATCTGACTATGAAATATGAGCCCAAGCGCACTGACGAAATGATCTGAAGAGCATTTAAAAATTGATAGATGTCAAAAGAGAAAGGAGAGCTTAATTGTGGTAGAATGTCTGCTGCTCAGAGTTAGTCTCTCTGCCTGGTACTCCGTGGAGAAGAACTTCCCTAGTCCTTATACAGATCTTCCTGACTAACACAGCCCCACTTGGAGTCCTCATGGTCAGGTGGCCAGTGCTTCTCATGCCCAGATGAGCCTCATTTTCACATATGTGATGAGGGTTTAACACCACAGACCCCCCTCCCCCGCCCCCCTGCAGAGGCTGGGGACGATCAATGAAGCTCCCACAAGAGCTATGCCGTCCAGCTTTCTGAGAATCTAACCTGTGTCTGGAGGGAGACCAGCTTCTGCTTTCCTCATGGCTGCTGGGTATCTACAAGTCAGCTGGCAAGGCAGGTTTCCAAAGAGGGAGTCTGCCTGGGTCAGATCCTGAGATAAAACTTGGAGTAGATAAAGGTCACGTGGGTGTGTCCGTGCAAAACACAGCTCTCACCTCAAAGGCAACAAAGGGAGTTTAATTCTGAAGCCAAATAGGAATGACCATGACCGAGAAAACAGTCGGATTACCCCCAGTGCCACGCTCCAATGTGGTAATCATACAGGGAAATATTTATTGGAACAAGACAAAGAAAAAAATAAATCAAAGCACTGAAAAAAAATACATCAGTGGGGATATCAAGTTGGTGGGTTATAGACAAGCAGGGAAGTCTCTGTTAGGGGTCTCAGATGCTACTGGATGAATGCTAGCCTTTGGGGGTGGGATATAGAGGTCTGTTTGTATACCCCCATCCCCCCAAAAGAGGATTTTACCTAAGTCTTAAGGATATTAGGTCAAACACTGCGGTGGGCCATACATGGATTTTAAGGAGGCTAACAATAGCTAAGATCATTTGGATCCAGACCTACTACGTTCCAGTTCCTTTATCAGAAGAGCAGTCAGCCAGCCTTGGAGAACAAGCGCATGAGAGAGTGAGAAGGTGACACCCGAAGGGAGATGTTATTAAAGTCCCTTCCCCGGGAGAACATGAACAACGTCTACCCCTCCTCCTAAGGTCCTAACAACAAACCAAGGAACAATTCACCACAGTTCGCCCAGGAGAACCCATGAGTCCACTGGACTTACAGAGCAATGGGAGAGAGGGCAGGAGCAGGGATAACTTTAGAGCATCCACCCGGGAAGGTGTGCTGCACGCAGCTGTGATGATGCTTCCCCATGCCTACATAGATGGAACCCCCTCCCCTCATCGTCCCCTCTAGACCCTCCCACACCTACCTGGAAGCCATGAGCAAGTAGGGCAGATTTTCCTGTAACTGGCTGGGAAGGAGAGTGCTGAATCTCAGGGGAGGGTTCCATGATCCCTCCGTCCCCCCCACCGCCCCCCCCCTCAATGAGGGAAGGTAAATAGTCACCAGCTGTGGATTTTTTTGCCAGTGGGCACAGCAGGACTCCTGGAGATGGGAGCAGCTTGGCTCTGTAGGACAGTGTTGCACTGTAGGTTAGTTGACCAAGGGCATGTTGGGAAGTGGTGACTGCTGTGGGCCCCCGAGGACCCTCTACCACACTGTGAGACATACCTCAGCTTTGTCTGTTGAAGGAGAGGGCTGTCCACCAACTCCAGTTCCTCTTTAGCTTGAGAATATGTCTCCAGGAGACTTCTGGAGCAGGCTACAGGATGCTTTCCCTTCCAGGAAATGAGAGAAGGCAGCAAGAGAAAAATAAATAAGAATAAAGACAATAGAAAGACTTGTAGAGTCAGTCCAACATTACAGCCTAGATGGGAAAAATTAGAAGAGTCAGCTTCTGGGCTGGGACATGGTTCAGTAGATAAAAGTGCTTGCTGGACCTGAAACACTGAGTTCTATCCTCAGCACCCATGTACAAGCCAGGCAAGCTCCAGGTTCAGGGAGAGACCCTGTCTCAAAAAACAAAGTAGGAGTGATGCTACTTTCGGGTTGAGAAAACCATCCCCAGGCTATCTCCCCAGTAGGCTGCCCACCTTTCCCAGGATAGCCTCCGACGGGTCAGAAGTCATCTTTCCCTATCCCTGTCAGTATCCATAGCCCAGTGGCTTTCTTCCAATGAGAGGATGTGTAACTGGACTTTACTTTGGGCTGCCAGTTCAGGAATAACTACACAGAAACTTATTAATTATAAAAGATCGGCCTTAGCCTAGGCTTGTCCCACGAGCTCTTATAACTTAAATTAACCTGTTTTTATTAATCTATGTTTCACCATGTGGCTTTTTACCATTCTTTTATTCTGTGTGTCTGACTCCCTCCATGCCTCATTGGCGTCTCCTCTGTACCTTGATTATCTCCTCCTTCTTCCTCTCTCTGCCTGGAAGTCCCACCCCAACCTCCTGCCTAGCTATTCAGCTCTTTATTAAGCCAATCACAGCAATGGATCTTCACACAGTGTACAAATATCCCACAACAAGGATGTGCTTACCCACCAGCACCCAGGGACCAGCAGCTAGCCTGCACCTAGTGGTTAGCCACCTCCAGGACAGATGAACTCTGCTTCAACATGGTCCTTGCCACAGGAAGCTTTCCTCAGCTGGAAGCTACCATGGAGGCTTATTCCAGGGCAGGTTAATTGAGACTGATTAAGCAGCATGAGGCTTGCGTTTTCCGGATTGGTTGAAAGTGGTTTAAAGACCACTTTGCAGTGTGCTCCAAACCGCCCTGTCTTCTCTTCTGAGTGATTCTACTGTTCTCCTACAGGTGACAGCACAGATGACGCCACCCTGGACAGGACGGTAGTCACTCAAAGTGAGACTGACCTTACTCAGAAGCAAACAGGAGTTCCCCCAGATGAATCAGAAGCCCTAAGCACAATGGATGCAAGTGACACAAGCCAAGTTTATTAAGAACATAGCAATTGTGCAATGTCTTTAAAGCTTTATTTTCGCTGTTTTTCCTTTTAATTAATTTAATTCTTCTCTCATATTTATTTGTTCCCCTTCCTCCTCTCCTCCCAGTCCTTTCCCCCTCACCTTCTCTCTCCCCCAGACCCACTGGTCTTCTGTTTCCCTTCAGAAAAAAACAGGGATATCAACAAAACATGGCATAACAAGTTACAGGACACAAACCCTCAAACCAAGGGTGGATGAGGCAACCCAGTGAGAGGAAAAGGGTCCCAAAAGCAGGCAAAAGAGTCAGGGACACCCCCCACTCCCACTGTTAGGAGTCCTACAAGAACATCAAGCTACACAACCATAATATCCATGCAGAGGACCTAGTTCAGACCCATACAGGCTCCATGATTATTGCTTCAGTCTCTGTGAGCCCCTATGAGTCCTGGTTAGTTGATTCTGTGAGCCATGCTCTTGCGGTGTCCTTGACTCCTCTGGCTCCTACAATCCTTCCTCCCCCTCTTCAGTCAGGTTCCCCAAGCTCCGCCTAATGTTTGACTGTGGATCTCTGCATCTGCTCCTATCAGTTGCTGGATGGAGCCTCTCTGATGATGATTATGCTAGACTCCAATCTATGAGTGTAGCAGACTATCGTTAGGAATCATTTTATTGACTTTTTTTTTTTTTTTTTTTTTTTTGCCAGTCGTGTTTGGTTCTATCCTAGGTCTCTGGGCTGTCCAGCCTCTGGTTCCCGGCCCTCCAAGCAGTGTCAGGCGTGGGCTCCCTTTCATGATGTGGGTCTCAGGTTGGACCAGTCATCAGTTGGCCCCTCCCACAAGGTCTGTACCAGCACATCTTGCAGGCAGGACAATTGTAGGTCAAAGGTTTTGTGGCTGGGTTGGTGTCCCAGTCCCTCCACTGGAGGCCTTGCCTGGTTACAGAAGATGGCTGGTTCAGGCTCTGTATCCCTTAAGGAATCTTCACTAGGGTCACCCTCAAAGATTCCAGGGAGTTTCTATTACACTAGGTTTTTACCTCATCCTGGAAATGACCCCTAATTCCTTTTGTCTCTTCCAGTACTCTCTCCCTCTGTCCCTCTACCACCCCCCCACCACATCCCTCCTCTTTACATCCCCACCCACCCAGTCCACCCATGAAATCTATTCTATTTTCCCTTCCCAGGGAGATCCATGCATCCTTCTTGACCCCTCACCTCCTTGTTACCTCGCCTCTCTGGGTCTGTGGATTTAGCATGGTTATCCTTTACTTTACAGCTAATATCCACTTATAAGTGAGTACACACCATGTTTGTCTTTCTGAGTCTGGTTACCTCACTCAGGATGACTTTTTTCTAGTTCCATTCATTTGCCTGCAAATTTCATGCTTTTTTTTAACAGCTGAGTAATACTCCATTGTATAAATGTACCACATTTTCTTCCTCCATTCTTTGGCTGAGGGGTATCTAGGTTAGCAAGTGTCTTTGTGGTAGATTGGAGCATCCTTTGGGTACATGCCCAAAAGTGATATAGCTGGGTCTTGAGATAGATCAATTCCCAATTTTCTGGGAAACCACCATATTGATTTCCAAAGTGGCTGTACGAGTTTGCACTCCCACAAGCAATGGAAGAATGTTCCCCTTGCTCCACATCCTTGCCAGTGTGAGCTGTCACTTGTGTTTTTGATCTTAGCCATTCTAACAGGTGTAAGATGGAATCTCAAAGTAGTTTTGATTTGCATTTTCCTGATGACTAAGGATGTTGAACATATCACCAGCCCTGATTTCAAACTGTACTGCAGAGAAATAGTAATAAAAACCACATGGTATTGGCATAAAAACAGACAGTTTGATCAATGGAAGTGAATAGAAGACCTAAACGTAAATCCATACACCTATGGATACCTGATTTTTGATAAAAAAAAAAAAGCCAGAAATATACAGTGGAAAAAAGAAAGCATCTTCAACAAATGGTGCTGGTCTAACTGGATGTCAGCATGTAGAAGAATGCAAATAGATCCATATCTATCACCATGCATAAAACTCAAGCCCAAGTGGATCAAAGACCTCAACATAAAACCAGATATACTGAACCTGATAGAGGAGAAAGTGGAATAGCCTTGAACACATTGGCACAGGAGACAACTTCCTGAACAGAAGACCAATAGTGCAGACACTAAGATTGACAATAAATGGGACATCAAGAAACTGAAAAAATTCTGTAAGGTAAAGGACACCATCAATAGGACAAAACAGGAGCCTACATAATGAACACACACACACACACACACACACACACACACACACACACACACGACCAAGAACAATGAAAGGATGCAAAGCAAACTCATCAAATGGAAAGGGTACATGGGGAGAAATCAGAAGCAATCACAGGTGAGCTCCTATAAGTCCTCTCCTCATAGGATCAGGACAGACATCCTAAATACCTCCAGCAAGGTCTGTCTACATATGTTAAGTATTGTCTATTGGAAGCTCAATAAGGACTCAGTACCAGGGGTACACTAGGGGCTGGTCACATAAGCATTACATGCCTAGCAGGCCCCAGATTGTAGACTCTCAGAAGGAAAGAAGGTATTTGGAGTGAACCACTGTGTACATACAAACCCTGTAGGTGCTAGGAGAAATCCTTATTATTGGTGGAAAGTTTTATATCCAGTTTATGGGTCAAGTTCCCACATGCCAGGCAAGGGGCCTTCCTAAGAATAGCAGCCTCAGGCAGTGTGTGAACTCTCTTTTCCTCGGATGTATATAATTAAAAGTAAACTATGCATATAATGATGCTAGAAATTTCTCATTCACAAGCCACAGTGCAAATATGGGTAAACCCTTTGTTATCTTTCTGAAGTTATAAGATAAAGCACTACCTCCAAATATTGATACAGATGCATATTTTTTTTCCACAAAGAGGATCCCATTGAGATAGTATGCTTTGGAGGGGGAAGGGCTTAGGAACCTCCACCCCCTCACTGAGGGGCTAGGGCCAGTTAATGACTTTTGGGGAGGGGAGTCAGTTTCCTTAAAGGGTGTAGCCCCTAGAGGGTTGACCATGATCCAGTGGATGGCCTCACACCCATGAGTCAGCACAAATTAGACTAGGTGGGTTATCTTTTAAAAAAAGAATAAAAGGACATGGATTTGGGGGGTGGGGAATGGAGCTCATGGGGTGGATCTGGGAGGAGTTATGAAGAGGAGTGGAGGTGAATATGATCAAAATACATGTACACACACAAGAAATTCTCAAAGAATTAACAAAATACTAATTAAAGTGAAAAATAGATTCTAGAGCTCTAAGTTAGAGCTCTCATTCCATTCATACATCACAGAATATTTGAGCAACTGTTTCAAGAAAAATTGACTTGGCAGCCTGAGCTAGGATTTGGTTTGCTTCTAATAGATCAAAGTCAGTCAGCCACATCCCAACTGGAGAAAGAGTTGGACA
>CABHPQ010161461.1:0-47986 GCA_902168405.1 Peromyscus aztecus | reverse complement strand
AAAAAAGAAAGAAAGAAAGAAATGGAATAGTCAAAGATATACAATGATGATTTTTTAAGTTTTCAGAAGGTCCCCTTTATCAATCAGCATATTAATTGAATTAAATGAGATAATTTAATTCCAACAATTGATTATTTACTCCTTATAATATTTGTTTAGTCATATCCCTTAAGTACAATGAGTTGATATTCTCATGTAGAGAAAGCAGAAAGAGGGAAATCTTAGTGATAGAAGAAACCTAAGCCTTGCGTGAAGATGTGAGAAAGCCTGAGGGGGTGAGAGTAGAGAGTCAGTGGAGATTCAAAGGCTGGATAAGAAGTGATGTTCTTTGGAGAGTCAAAATGCCATGTTAGCAAGCATTTCTCTACAGGCAGCATTACAATTCTGCATGTTCAACCTGCCTGTTTAAATCATCCCTTAGAGAGTTTGCCCTTGAGTTCGAAGCCCATATAAAATGACAAACACCAGGCAGCATTCAAATGCTCTGCTTGCCATGTCTATCTGGGAACATCACAACTTCAGCAAAAATTTAGTTTCAGGAACATGCAAGAATTTTGAGTACTCAAGTTCCACCAAAAGACGCTGGGTTTCTATTTTGATATGGTCATAGCAGGCACTCTGAGTTTGTCTATTTCTGATTTGGGGGGAAATAGCCACACGTATGAATGGTACTTTGAGAAGGGCTGATTTGTAAATAATTCTTAAAATGAATGAAGATCATTGGGAAAATGTCCTATGCATTCTATGAGTATCTCCTGTGAAAATATTACTTGTGATATTAGAAACATATTATTTCATTTATGAGATTAGAAACTATCAATTGTGGACAAATTTGATGACTATATAACCCAATCTAGGGCAGGGTTTACTGACAGCATTGATTCTAGCCAACTGTCCTCTTACTTTATTCCAGGAAACATCTAAAACTTATCTATAACATTACTTTAATTAATTAAATTAGTTTTTGATATTATGCACATGTAGGCAATACATACTGACCATTTCCACCCCTACCTCCCTACCACCCTTGTGATCTCTGCTCCTCACAAATCTCTCATGTTCATTATCTATTTATTTTGTTTTGTGCCCCACTAAGATTAAATAGAGCCCTCTGTATATTACCCTGGGCTTGAAACCATCTGTTGGAACATGATAAGTTCAGCAGAGTGTGCATAAATAAATCCAGTGGTCTCCCCTCTCTCAGAATCCATCATTAGCCAATAGTTCAGAGGTAAACAGTAGGACCCTGTGAGCTGGACCTTCTTTGATTGATCATTGTCAGGGTTAGTTTTGTGTGTGCCCAGTACAGGTAACTACAGTTTTTCTGAGTCACTTAGTTCAGTGGTTGTATTGAGTCTAGACAATGGCATCTCATGGCTCTTCACTGTTACCTTCTGGCTTTTATGTATTTCACACTCTCTCTTCTGAGGTGATCCCTGAAACTTTGAAGGGTTGCCACACATGTCTTGTTTAGGGCTGAGCCCACACCAGTTGCTTATTCTCTTCTCTTCATCTCAGGCTGCCATTAAGTCTCCACATTCACCACTATTCATTGCAAGGAGGCAAGGGGAGGTATTGTATTTTCTGCATCACATCCCATCTGTTTTGTTGTGGTGTATTTAAGCCTACCCTTGCCGGGCTCCAGCATTTCTTCTCCCTTCACTCCGCATGTGACTCCCTCTACCCTCTCCTTGGGTGGGTCTTGACAACAGGATAGCTTCCTCTAGTACTGCCAGGCTCCAACATGACAACCTCCCTTCATCGGCTAGAGAGCAAATGAGCAAACATTCTATATCTCTGACATACTAATCATCATGAAATAGACTTGTATTTCTAATGATGTCTGCATTAATATTCAATGTATAAAGAGAGTTAACTATAGTGGGCTTTATTAAAATGAAGCTTAGGATGCAGCAAAATGAGAAATTCATTTTATTATTGTGTTGCTCAGCATCTCCTATGCAAAGTTAAATGTTTTGGTTAAGATACAGTTTGCAAATTCTACCTTAGACCACTGGGGGTGTTTATTAGCATAGGTTAACTATGCATAATAATGGGGTTCCTTATGACATTCTCGTGTAATTGCATACTGTATTTGGATTATATTCACCTGACCCTCTCTTGTCTTGCTCTCATCTCCACCACCCTCTTCTCTCCTCAATCCGTGCTCCACCTCTTTTTGTGTGCTGTTTTGTTTTGCTTTTGGTTTTGTTTGGTGACCATGGGTTTAATGAGGGTTCCTTACAGGTGTATGTGTCAGGCTTTGTTTACAGACACATGGACAACTCACCAGGGTTTAGACCACTGAAGGAAGGAAAATGTTTCTTTCCTCAGCACTTGCTTCTGCCTTGGAACAAGATCCGATTCCTGCTCATGTGTCAGTGTCTCCAAAGGCTTGTGGTGTCTGTGTGTGACTGAAGTCATCCTGGCATCTATTTGTTGCTCTTCTGTTCATTTTTCTAATTAATTAAGAAAATATTTTGGGCATCTTCAAGTACACTGTCACACCACAGTAAAAAGGAGAGTTCCCATTGTGTTCCTCTCAGGTACACAAGCAGCCTCTTGCCCACTGTTGATACCTCCATGACTAGACTATGCTGAAATCAAAGTCTATAGTTTATATTAGGATATGTTCTTACTGCTAGATGTCTCATGGGTTTGAGGGAATGTGTCGTGCTGTATGAAACAATGTAGTGACATGTAGTCTTCGTATTCTCAAATCCCAGCTTCTGTCCTTACATCTTTCTTTCACCTTAAACCCTGGCTGACGAAAGTCTGCAAATCTCCAAAGTTTTGTCCTTTCTGGAATGTTCCACAGTTAGAAACATGTAGCCCACAGCTTTTCCAGATCAATACCTTTTACTTAGAAGATGTCTCTGAACCCATAGTTCATCTCTCTGCTCACTACAGAACACCATGGTTGCTCTCAGCTGTTAGTTACTTACCAGTTCAGGTTTGTGAGAAACTCCAAAGCTCTCTTCAGCAAGGGCCCCGCTGTTGCCTCCCAGTGTCCCTGGCATCTGCTGCTGTCAGTCTTTCGGGTTTGGGCAATTGGGAGGGGTATGTGAGAGCTCAGCTTTATGCTTTCAAATTGCATTTCCATTATGACATAAGGTTTTGAAAACATTTTGTATATTTATATCCCATCTGCCTGTCATCTTCAGTGAAATATGTGTCTAGATTTTCCCTGGTTTTAGTTATTGCTTTTTAATTGGGATCTAAGAGGTTTTTGTCAGAGGGTTGTTTGTTTGTTTGGGAATGTTTCACTCCCTGAAGTCCTGGCGGCCCTGGGACTCACAGTGTATCAGATTCTCTATTCACAGCACCACGGTAGTTTTCAGCAGAGACCATCCTTATTTTAATACATTCTAGCATATTTCCTTTGAGGTTTTCTAGATTAAGAGCTTTTCATTTTATGCTCAGACATGTGACTATTTGGAGTTACTTTTAGGGACAAGTGTAAGGTCCATGTCTAGTGTTTCCTTCTGTTGGGTATGACCCTTGAGCTGACCTATGACCATTCACCGAAGGAGCCAGCTTTGCTCCTTGGTCACTGCTCAGTAGACTGTGTTGGCACATCTGTCTTGACTCTCTCCTATTTACCTGATCTGTGAGTCCTTTTTCCGGCAGCAATGCCAGGCTAACTAGATTTCTGTGACATTAGAGTGATCTCCATGTTTCCTGAGATGTCAGAATATGTACCGTGCTAAAATTGAATGAGGAACACTTTTAATGTATGAAGAATTCGTGGAGGCAGAAGTTCAGCCTAGAAGATTTTGTGGGCAGGCACTAGATTTCTATTCATGAGAAAACATGAGATTCATGTTTCCCCTAAATGGCTGTTTTGGTTTGGTTTGTTTTCCCCAGTATTTTGCTATAAAAATGCCAATTACAACTATGTGGAGCAATGGTTCTCAACCTGTAGGTCACAACCCCTTGGGAAGGGTCAAGTGACCCTTTCACAGGGGTCACCTAGACCATTGGAAAGCACAGATATTAACATTATGATTTATATTGGTAGTAACATTTTAGTTATGAAGTAGCAATGAAAATAATTTTATGGTCAGGGGTCACCACAACATGAGGAATTGTATTAAAGGGTCACAGCATTAGGAAGGTTGAGATTCACTGGTGTAGAGAAACATCCCATTCACAGGCACTGCCACAATGCTTCCCACATAACTCAGAGAGCAGTTCCACAGGACTTCTGAGTGGGCTGCTGGCTCCACATGTCTCAGGGAGACAAGGAGCTCTGGGCCAGTGATGCCTTGAAATTCACATTGCTGATCTAACATCTGAAACCTAAATGCCACTATGCCTCCTGGTACATGCCTGTCATCCCAGTCATTTGGAAGGCTGAGGCAGGACGATTACATATTCCAGGATAGAATGACCTTCAGAGTGAATTCGAGGTGAGCCTAACGAACCCTGTCTCCAAAAAAAAAAGGAGTGAAAGGGCTGAAGATAAAGTGTTCCACTAGCATGTGCCAAGCCTTGTAGTCATCCCTTACTACTACAAAAAGTAACTTAATAGCTAATTAATTAAATAGAATACTGGGGTAGGATTATAGCTCAGAGGTAGAGAGAATGAAGCCCTTTATTCAAGTCATGAGCTGAAAAATAAAAATAAATAAATGAAATGTAAAGCTGTCTGAAATAAAAAGAAACATTAAATAGTAAGCTCTATATGAAAGTCACCTCTGCACAATATATTCTTACTTCTTTATAAATATCATTCCATGCAATGTTCTGTTGGCATTTATGAGTTACACAAAGAGTAGCTCATAACTCTCCTGTGTTCTGTTCCAAGATAAAATAGACAATATTTGTGCTTTTCGTTAGAATTATACTATTGTATTCATTTACTTTTCACAAGACAAGTGTTTACTGCATCCTTGTCATGGAGGTGCTCCTGGGTAATTTTCATTGTGTCTAAATAGAAGATAAAACCATTACTATGCAGCAGACAAATGGACCAAGTTCAGGAGCTGCTGTATGCAGACTACACTTATATAACCACATGAGCGAGAGAGAAAATCACTTGAGTGTACTGCACATTTTCACATTGAAAAAGGGGGTCCGGGTGGGTTGGTCCTCAACATTCAAGGAAGCAGAAAGGCTCAGGTAAACATGGTGAAAAGTGATAAGCAAAAGCTTTGGATGGATGGCACAGGAGCTGTGGGGCTCCTAGTACCCTATGGAGATGAACTGACCCTGGCCAAGGTGGAGGGCAAGAATTTCCCCTCAATGTAGAATGGAGCAAAGATCAAATGTTTTCACAAGCTGGGCTTTGCCACAACTCAAGGCCTTGTGGTCCTGATGGTGGCTGAGGTTTTCCCCAGTCTGTAGCCGTTAGTTAGAGTGGGAGACAGAGCTGTGGCCCCAGCATGTGGCTGTTAGCCAGGGAGCAAAGAAACATCATTCAGTCTTCCAAGAGATACACATCTAAGACAACTGGAGAGAAACAAAATTTAGTCAGAGATTAAATAGCTCAGCTGCTAAAGGCTCGAGCTCACATTTAAAAAGGTCACAAATTCATTCATGTTGCAAAGGCCTATTTCCCCAGCTTCCCTTTGCAAGTCGAAAATACAGTTAATCCCAGCTCTAGTGAAAAAGAGGCAAGTAGGTCTCTGAATTTGAGGTCAACATAGGAGGTTCCAGGTCAATCAGGGCTACATAGTAAAACCCAGACTTAAAAAAGAAAAAAAAGTTTTGTTTTCTTTATTTTCCTCAGAGAATATCCCAGAAACAAGCCTAGAAGATTAAAACAGAGAGCTGGTAGATGTGGCTAGATCCTCTAGCCCTTTCTCTTCTGTTATGTCTGTCTTTACATAATTTACTTTCAAAATCAGTTCCCATCATGCAATATAAGTAGTGGTGAATGTTCTTCTAGTCATGTTTAACTTGCTCACCCACGTGTCAACAGGGCAGCAAGATTTCCATCATTCATCTGTGGGTGACCAATATATTTTGGAGTCAAAGTGGTCACTTTTTTCTTTTCCCTTTTTTTTAATCTATCTAGAAATGATATTAAAACACTCACATGAGTATTATACATTCTCATCTGGTCCACGAGCCCTATCAGGAGGCCCAAACAGAAGCAGTTATTCAACCCCTTGCATTCTTAGTTAGACAAAAATGTAATAAATGTAAATAGGACAGGACTCATGGGGTGGTTAGAGGGGTGGAGGAATGACAGGGAGGAAAAGGAGTCACTCACCAGGTGACAGGTTCCCTCAGCTCTGTCATCCCATCTGCAGGAGACTGTCCTTTCCTTCATGATATTACAGCAACTTCCTTTACAAGGGCATTTTGTCAAATTTTTAAGGACACAATGAAGGTTGGAGTGATTTTCTTTCAACTGCCCTAATAGTCAGTGGTGTACTTCTGGAATGGGATGTTCATAATCCCAAGGCAGAAAGCACATCTCAGATGGACTGATTGCTTATGTATTCAACAAATACCCAAGTCTGCTTAGCAATGTGGGTCCTTCACTAGGGTCTCTCTGTGGCTTCTGAAGGGCACATTCGGAACAGCTCCTTCTGTGCTAGGATGAGGATATACTGTCATTACCCAAGAAGCCATCATTATAATGAATAGACCAGCCTCATTTTACAGAAAGGAGCCCAAGCTGAACTCCAAATGGCAATTTGATGATGTGTGGTGAAGATTCAAAGGATTTCTTCAGTGAAAAAGGCAATTAGACCGCAGAGTCATTAAACTCAGCATCCTGGCTACAGTGGGCTCCAGGCTACTTTACTTTGGAGTCCCTATTTTGACATAAAACAAGAGAATGGCTTCTGTTTTGCAACCTAGAATCAGATTTTGTCAATCAGCTTAAATGTTGCTCCTGCAGTGACATCAAGGTAATCACTCCTAAGATTACTCACAAGGTTCCCATAAGAACCTAAAAAACTGATAGCTAGAGAACAGAATTCTTGTTTTTATTTTAAGGATTACATGACTCCTTCTAGATGAGGCTCAGCTGAGTCTCAAAATGTTGGTTCCAGAATTAATTTGCTCCTGGGATGTTATCACAGAAGTTGTTAACTGGTTAATTCTTTTTATTTTTTTTATTTTTTTATTTTTTTATTTTTTTGGTTTTTCGAGACAGGGTTTCTCTGTGTAGCTTTGTGCCTTTCCTGGAACTCACTTGGTAGCCCAGGCTGGCCTCGAACTCACAGAGATCCGCCTGTCTCTGCCTCCCGAGTGCTGGGATTAAAGGCGTGCGCCACCACCGCCCGGCCATGAAATCAATAAATAACATTAAAAGGTCATGAATTATCTGGTGTATGTACATGTGTGCATGTGTGCCTGTGCGTTTGTCTGTGTATGTATGTGTGTGATGTTTGTACATGTATGTGTGTTTGTGTGTTTGTGTGTGTGTGTGTGTGTGTGTTTCTGATGCAGTGGATTGAACCTAGGTTTTCATACCTGCCAGAAAGGTCTCCACTGCTGATCTGGATCTTCAGCCATCTTTTTACTATTTGATCAGAGTCTCACTAAATTGACCATGCTGATCTTGAACTCACTGTAGCTCAGATATGCTTTAGACTTGTGCTGCTCCTGTCTCAGCTTCCTAAGCAGATAGGATCACAAAACTGAACCACCAGCTTCCTTTCACATTTTAAGATCATTGGCAAAGCCAACTGTTATGCCAAAAACACCCCCAGAGAGACCACCAAAGACCAAGGATGTCCAGAATGCAAAAGCAAGGTTTATTTCTGTTACAAGTCACGTGACAGGGAACTCATCTCAAGCACTCACTCGGCTTAGCGCAGCGAGGCAGGGAGGAGTTGCTCTTTCTTTGTGAGGCTGGCTTTTTAAAGCCAAAAACCACGAGTCCCTCCAGGTTGTGGGGGAGTTAGTATGGCTACAATTCTAATTGGCTAAATTTTCCCAGGCCTCCGTGTTATCTTATTTTAGTTTGTCCATTTGCTCAGTTAGAACTTTTACAGCCCGTCTCCAGAGTTGAGAAGTACCATCTCTGGTGTTGGGACATCCCATGGTTAATCAGTCACCACCAAATGGCCTGGCTTTTGTCCAGCATTTGGGGCACTCTTTTGTTAATTAGTTGTTACCAGATGGCTGTACTTTTAAGTTCCTGGGGCTGGCGCCATCACTTCTGGCAGCTTGAAACTGGCCTGGGTCTATCTATATTAAGATTATCTTTGTCTAAATCTCCTTCTTCGTCTTAGAGAATAGCGTGAGCTAATACAGAGCTAAGACAAAGCCAAAGTTCTAGGAAATGGAATTAAGATCTGAAGGCCTGTGCTTGGCTTTCCTCTCCTGTTTGGGGGAACTTTGCTGAATGGTTAACTGCCTTTGTGCCTCACAGTGAGAGCCAACAACATCATGAGATAATTACAAGTGTCAATTTATATGTATGTGAACATATATTGAGCAGGAACCATGGCACAAACATGATTAGCAAAGCCCTTTGAAACATTTTCTTTTCTTTCTTTTTGTTTTAGTTTAAGATTTTATTCATGTTTTTATGTTTCTGTGCATGTGCCTGACTTTATGTATGTGGAGCATGTGTATGTGATGCCCATGGAGTCCAAAAGACATCAGCATTGGATACCTGGAGCTCAAGCCACCAGCAGTTGTTAGCTGCCATGTTGGTGCTGGGGAACTAGTTTTAACTGTTTTTTTTTCTTTTTTTTTTCTTTATCTACAATGGCTGCCCCTTAAACAATGGCTTCCACCAGTAGAGACACACCTGAGGGGATTCTGTTCCCTCAGGCAGACTCTTTCAAAACTACTAAGGGAAACGTTATCTAAATCTAAAGAACTCGCAATTCAAGGTTCCAGGTGGAATTCTGCTGGCTCAGAGAGGCTGAATAGCCAGTAGCTCACCTTCTCCTTTTACTGGTGTCTTCCAAAAACCCAGCATCCTTCTCTCATCCTCCACTTAAAAAACCCTTGCTACAAGTGGTTCCTCCTTACCATTCCCGGTCAGCTATTTGCTGACTCAGCCTCCTGCTCACAGGTTAGTTTTATTTAATCAAACACATCTTTGAATTGTTAACAAAAGCAGTAGGGGAAAAAATGCAGCACACTTTAAAATAATATTTCCCAACAAGGAACAAACCTAGATCCCCTGCAAGAACAGCAAGAACTCTTATCCACTGAGCCACTTCTCCAATGTTATGAGCTTAAAATAATCCTGTTACACCATACGAAATGTCCCTCGGAGTTCTGACAGCCACCCATGCTCCCACATGGGTTATCACTCTGCATACCCATCTTCACAGAGAACTTCAGGACATTAAGAATATCACTCTAGAAAAGACATTCTCAGTGATTAAAATTCCTCCCAGAAGAAGCAGCTGGCTGTGGTTTCGTGGATGAATGACCAATGGAATATGTAAAACAGCCTATCTGTGGGCCATCCTTCTTGACCTGTGCCTTCAGAAGTAGTGGTTCCCTGCATATTGGCAGGGTCCATGGAGAAAACCCTGACATGTTAGTAGCTCTTCAGACCAAGCTTCTTCTCTCAAGGCCTTCCTGACTTCTCTTTGAATAGAGATATATCTGAGACAAGATGTCAAAGGACAGAATAAAACATAGGTGAAGCATGGCTGGTCTAAATTAGAAAAACTTATGGGCACATCGAATTGTATATCATCCTGTAGCTTTAAAAAATATGTGCATATTTTGTATAAAAATGTGTGGTCCAGTTTTACAAAGTTCAGAGTTTTGTTTTGTTTTTGAGACAGGGTCTCAGTATGTAGACCAGACTGGCCTCAAATTCACAGAGATTGCCTGCCTCTGCCTCCTGGGTCTGAAATTAAAACTAGGAGTGCACGCCTTTAATCCCAGCACTCAAGAGGCAGAGGCGGGCAGATCTCTGAGTCTCCGAGTTTAAGGCAAGCCTGGTCTACAGAGAGAGTTCCAGGACAGCCAGGGCTTGTCAATCTGAGGATCCTCCATGATTGCTGTTTCTCCTCCTCACCAGTGAGGGGTACTGTGGAGTCCCCTTCCTTGCTTCTGTCCTGTTGACTCCAGGCACTTTACTGACACTGAGTAACAGCCTCTTGTCCCTTGCTTTCCAGTGTAGCACTCAGGGTGAGCATGCTTTCTTCAGAAGGCAAACCACTGAGTTTCTGAATATCTATGTAAGAAATGCCCTTTCAGTCTTGTCTTTTAGATAGGTTCTTTGTACTGGCTGGTTTTGTGTGTCAACTTGACACAAGCTACAGTCATCAGAGAGGAAGGAGCCTCTGTTGAAGAAATGCCTCCATGAGATCCAGCTAGAAGGCATTTTCTCAGTTAATGATGACTGGGGGTGAGCCCAGCCCATGGTGGGTGCTGACATTCCTGAGCTGATGATAGTCCTGGGTTCTCTAAGAAAGCAGGCTGAGCAAGGAATGGAAAGCAAACCAGGAAGCAGCACCCTGCTGTGACCTCTGTGTCAGCTCCTGCCTCAAGGTTCCTGCCCTGTTTGAGTTCCTGTTCCTGACTTCCTTTGGTGATGGACTGAGAGACGGTAGGGTAAGCCTTTGCTCCCCACTTGCTTTGTACTCATAGTTTCATCACAGCAATAGAAACCCTAGCCAACATAGTCTTACTGATTTTGTAGCCCAGGCTGGCCTGGAACTCACTATGTAGCTCAAGCTAGCCTTGAACTTTTAGTAAATCTCCTGCCTCAGCCTCCCCATTACTGAGACTGATTATAGGGTGAGCAAATATGACTAATATCCAATACTTGCTAAAAAAAAGTTTATTATTAAAATCTAATCGTATCATCTTATCCCCTCTCTTTCATCCCTCAATCCTGCCCCCCATAAGACCCCTTTTATACTCACCTTACTCCTTTTCAAATTCGTGGCCTCATTTTCTTTGATTATTATTATTGTGTGTATTATTATTACATATAAAACACACACATACACACACACACACACACACACACACACACACACACACAGAGTTCTTTGTCTAGGGTTGAGACCCTATGACATTTCCCCCTTTCTATATTAACATATCTACTGGTGTCATTATCCAGATCTTGTTTCGGCGGGCATAATGTTGAGGCATCATGAGTATAACTTCCCTATGTTTTTTAGAAGACACAGTCTTATAGCAGACTTCCTAATCCTCTGGCTCTTAAAATCTTTCCACCTCCATTCTATGATGTTCCACGAAGCTTGGGTATTTTAATTAATATCTGAGAATTTCATATAGTGTGTTTTATTTACATAGTACATATGTAAATATATGCATAATATATAATATATATTTACCCTTACTCTTCCCACATTTACCTCCATTTCCCTCCCCACACCCAACTTCATGTCTTCTTTAAAAATTTAGCAACCCATCAACTCAAATTTGTGCCGTTCATATAATTTGGGGTGTTGGGCATCCACTGGAATATGATCAACCTATTTGGAGCCACATTCCATTAAAGAGAGCTGGTTATTTCTTCCCATAATCTATCAACCGTCCATAGCTCCTCAGTTGCTGGGGGAGGGAGCCCTCATAGACACTTTTCTACCTGAGGCTAGAATGTTGACTCCTTCGATCTTGCCAGGTCTTGTGCGGGAATCACAGCAGCTGTGAGTTCACGAGTACGGTGACCCTGACATGCCCGGAAGACCCTATTTTTCACAGGTCCTTTCCAACCTCTGGCTCTTATAACCTTTCCACTCCCTCTTCTATGGTAGCCTCTCAACCTTGGCAAAGGATATGATGAAAATGTCCTCTTTATGGCTGAGTACTGCCCGAAAACTTATTCTCTCTACACTTTGACCAGTGCTGTGGGATGTCTTTCTGTATACTTTAAATATGTGTTGCTCCCATTGGCTAATAAATAAGCTGCTTTGGGACCAAGCAGCTGCAGGACAGGGGTGGGAGAGATTTGTCCAGACGGTGGGGCTGAGTGGGACTGGAAAAACTTCCAGCTACAGATCAGTTGTGATTTGCTGCATTAACCATCCCCCACTGCACAGAAAAGCTTTTCTGAGGGCCACACTAATCTATGGTTAGAGAGATGGGAATTTAGAGGGCAGTTTGACCCTATGTGCATTTAGCAGAATAATAGAGTAGGTTTACCCTTGAAACCTCTGAGCTCCCAAATCATAGGTTCTTGGACAAATTGGAAGTACCAGGTATGTACTTTTCTCCTATTCAGCAGAGTTTCATTCAATTAGAAAGTGGTTGATTACTCCCATAATATTTGTGAACTATTGCCCCCATAGGCATATCTTACTTACCACACCAGCCATTATTATAGTTCACAGGGTGAGGTTTTTCACTGGAAACACAACTGAAGTTGTAGACTGAAGCTGATGGGAGCTGGTACTGACCAGGCTGATTAATAAACCGGGCAGCCTCTCACCTAATGAACTGCATTGGTCTTTAAAGACCAATTATCATTTTTCACTTGTTTATAATCATCTTCATTATCACTATGGTGCTAGTTGCTGTTTGCAAATCCCTGATTCCAGTGGGAACTGCTTAGAAATGCAGTAGCTTCTATGCATCGGGTGTCAATCAGCTCAACTACTGCATAGGTTAGGATATTTCATGCCACTGTGTGAGAAAAGTGGGATGTTAGATGAATTTGAAACAAGTTCATATTGACCACTTACAGGTCCCACAATGATGTCAACCCTAATACCAATCCACCTTCTATAGTTTTGAAGATAACTTAGGATCTTACATTGTCCCAAAACCTTCATTGGACGATAGTCAACGCAGATGAGGTGGTAATTTCCAGGGAATTCTTCATGGTGGCACAAAGGAGGAACAGCAGAAGAGTAGCTTCTTCGGCTTTGGTCAGAGGCAGTCACCGAGCACTCCAGACTGTGAGCATCAGTGATGTTTCCCCCGATTTTGTGTACCTTCCCGCTTTCATTCCTTCTTACTTACTTAATGTTCCTCTTATCAATCTGTCCAGCACTGTGACACACTGTAGATGTTCACCAAGCATCAACAAGTAAATCAGAAGCAAATAAGTTAATGCAAATTAGAAGATATGAAGAGTTCATCTCCTGATACTAGGCGGGAAGGAGAGGATTCCACCTCAGAAACAACAAAACAAAATGAAAAGCTTTCTGTCCCAGAACCTACCTGGTAACTGGAGATTTCTGGCCAGTTTGCTGAGTCTCAACCAAAGTCCATTTTCCCTGGACTGTGAACTATGCATCTCAATTCTATTCTGTCCCTGCAACCCACCAAACTTCTTCATAACTACTTACAGAAATGCCCATTTACAAAACTAAGCTCACAGTGTCCCAAACTGGATGTCTGATCCCTGCCCATGACAGGTGTGGGCTCTTTTCTCATCCCTTTGTTTATCATCAAATTGCATCCCCCCTCTGTCTCTCTGTCTCTTTGCAGACTCCCTTCATCCGCACTGTCCCATCTTCCCTGTGTTTGGGGTTGATCTCCATTAGCCATTCTCTTTGCTCTCCTCCTGAACCTCCTCTGAGGTCACTGCTCTTGGCTCCAGGCTGTCTTCATTAAGCTCTGTTCGACTCTCCCCTTGCTCAACTTCATTGTTTCCTCTATCAGGGCTGCCCAAATAACTGAGAGAATTGTCAGCTCCAAGTATTTTAGTTAAGAGAGAACCGAGGGTTGGATTTATATTGTAGAGAGAGTTAACTCTTTCTAGACGTAAAAACTATTTTAAAGTACAAATCTCAGATCTCTAATTTTGTGAATTGATCATAATTGATCAGGTATTTCCTTAAACTCCTTATAAATTCCAGGGTGAATACAACTCGTATCGGATAAACTCCCTTAGAGATGAACTCCTGTCTCACCTGCTGATGAAATATTACTGCGCTCATCAGGGATACCTGACACATGTTTAAAAACAAGTTTAAAACAGCTCTCCTCAGTGACTTCCAGTATGTAGAGTAAATATCTTTGGCTTGCTTCAACCAAGGCCTGTCTTGGGATGCTCCCCCTTGCAGCATTAGGGTGTGGCTCTCATCTGCAGGTGTGTGTGTGCACCTTTATCCCATCCTGCCATTCCTCTTCTCTGCGGGTATGTAGCATGAATCTTAAAAGTTCTTATTAATAAAATCAAACCTGAGGCCAGCGTCTCAGTCCTTGCTGTGGATATTGCTCTGTATAAATAAACACTGATTGGCTGGTAGCCAGACAGGAAGTATAGGCGGGACTAACAGAGAGGAGAATTGAGGGAACAGGAAGGCAGGGGGAGAGACCTGCCAGCCACCGCCTTACAATCAAGATGTAAGGTACTGGTAAGCCATGAGCCACGTGGCAACTTATAGATTAATAGAAATGGTTTAATTTAAGATAGAAGAAGTAGATAACAAGAAGCCTGCCATGGCCATACAGTTTATAAGGAATTTAAGTGTCTGAGTGATTATTTTATACATGGGTTGTGGGACTGCGTGGCTTGGTGGGACCTGGAGAGAGGCTCTCCAGCTACAAGTCCTCGTCCAGAATGAATCTCAGCTGAACTGCTTCTCGAAAGCCTGAAAGCTTAACCAGCCAAAAGCTTCTAGTTCCTGATTTTCATGCCTTATATATCTTTCTGCTTTCTGCCATTATTCCCTGGGATTAAAGGCTCACTTCTTGGGATTAAAGGCGTGTGTCACCATGCCTGGCTGTTTCCAATGTGGCCTTGAACTCACAGAGATCCAGAGGGATTTCTGCCTCTGGAATGCTAGGATTAAAAGTGTGAGTGCCACCATTTTCTAGCCTCTATATCTAGTGACTGCTCTGTTCTTTGACCCCAGATAAGTTTATTAGGGTGCACAATATTTTGGGGAACACAATACTACCACACAGGTGGACCAGCTTCTCAAGTCCACATGACTAACTCTGTGAGACTTTGTCCTATTCCGGTCCTTGTTGGTTCCTTCACTGAGGATGCTTAGTTTAATGGTCAGTTTCCATGTGTCAAGTTTCTGAGGTTGAGCTGGGTGCTCAACCTAGGTCCATCATGTGTTTGTTTCACTGTCCATCCTGTCCTTTGCAACCTGGAGATGTTCCTGTGAAAAGCAACTCCATTTGAAAAGATGTCTCCCTCCTAGGAGGACCAAGAAAATGAACTCAAGGCTTGGCTGGACCACAGGAATTAAGAGACTGCCACCTGAGTTGAGGCCGGGTTGACAGCTAGATTCTAACTCATGGTTCACTTCATGGTCTGTGTAGAGTGAGAATGTACTCTCCTCTTTGTAGAGGAGATATGTACTGATTTGTGTCCTGAGAGAGTCCTACATACCTACAGTTCTCCCCATAGCTATCTCTGTCCCCTTTAACAGAAAAGAAAACACACACCAAATACAGGGGCATGTCCAACTCTCTGGCATAAACACAGATGCCATGACTTGGGACTCCTATACTCCACCACAGCCATGTTCCAGTCTCCTGTCACAAGAATTAACACAGGTGCTGTGACCACATAGACTACCCCATGCCAGGCAGGTATATGACAGTTGTATCTTATGTCTCAAGGCACACCCCTGATCATAGCCAACACTGAAGAAAACCTGATGGTGAGAGATGCATTCTTTCTAACCAGATATCCAAGTTGGCTTTATTCTAAAGAGTTTGAAATTATTGCTCTTTATTATGCAGTCAAATGCAGTATTCCTTGAAAATTTCATGTTTGAATTTTAGGTTTATATGAAATCATTTCTCAATTGAAGCTAAATGTTTATAGTCTGTTTGGGAATACTATTTTATGCCAGGTGATTTTAATATCTAGGTCTAAAACACATTGGGAATTCAAAACATTACTAATATTTTATAGAGGCCTTCAGGGAATTACTCTAGCAGTCTGAAGTTGACGTGGGCATGTTTGAAAGGCTCTTTCCATTGATCAAAGATGCTTCATTTTGCCATGATGGTTTTGCATGGTGGTCATTGGGTCAGTCTTTCCCCTTGAATGTAGAGCTCTAAGAAAAAAATTGCATGATTTTTTTTTCATTATTTGGCTGGCCCCTCCCCTACTGACTTAAAGAGAACAATACCTTGTCTATGGTAAACTGGAGTGTTTGTCTTGTGTGGTCCCCACATTTGAGGGCTCTAGTTTTGTAGGTTAGTAAAGTGTCGCCACACCCTAGGACATGTGACTTGTGTCTAAATGGATATGATTACCATTAGGGCACTGGGGAGTAAATTGAGACCCCTGAAGACAACTCTGGTTGTTTTTCTTTTCTGTGTGTTTTTGCTGTTTGCTTGTGTCAGTGACCACATAATTTATCAATAAGTCTTTATTTATCAATCTCTGAACAGATTTAGGACTAAATGTGCATAATTTCACTCCCCTTCTCCTCCCTGCTGAGCCAAAGCATACCATTTTGTTTTTAAGGCTAATTCAAGGGCTCTGAACCATGTTCTATTTCATTTTAAGGATTTATGTTCTATTTCTGTAAACTATTCTGAAATAATGAGGTTAGCATTTACGATATTAGGACTAGTTTTAAGTAGACACAATGACAACAGGTTGCATTAAATGGCAACTCGCTGAAGACTAAAAGCCCTATTAGTATCCACACACTGTTGATAGCCCAGCAGGCCTCACGGGTGAAGGGACTTATTTCTGAATGGGCTTAAGGCTTTGAGGATGAGAACAGAGAACAAAGCAAGAAGTACTCTAACCAAGATCCCCCAGTAGGGAGATGCTCAGATGTGTACGAAATAACACAGCCATTCAAAGAAGTGTGTTGGGAAGTTTTAAATGTAACAGAAAAAGTTGAACTAAAATCAACATGTTTCTCAAAGATTGCTGAAGTTACGAGTGACCGAGGGCTGCGGAAGTGACTCAGTGGGAAAGCCCTTGTCCTACAATCATGGAGACCCGAGTTTGGATGCGTAGGCTCTAGGTAAAGGCAGACACACCTGAGTGTTTGTCATCCTCCTGGGAGATAGGAGGTGGAGAAAGGGAAATGCCGAGAAGATTGCTAGCCAGTCTGTTTTCATGTGCAGTAGAACACAAGAGACCCTGTTTCCAAGACAGTGGGGGCTTAGGACACCAACATTGTCCTCTGACTGCTATATGTGTGCTGTGCATATGTGTGTCCACCCACCCCTCCCCCAGAACCCCCACCCCACACAGATAAAAATAAAGTGTCATAAAATAATCGCCAATCTTATTAAATAATTTTATATAAAGTTCAGTAATTACTGAAGTATATCTATGAAATATTTTATGCACTTACATTCAATTATTTATAAGGCAAATATACTCCAATTTGATATTTCAAATGAACTATCATTTAGTTTAAACAAATAAAAATGTTCTATCTGCTATTAGCTTTCATGGAAATATTTTCTTATACAGAACTATAAGAATGATGACCACTGACTGGGGTTTAAGAATATTTTTCTATTAATTTTTTTAAATTATCACATATTTACATTACCTCCCCCTTCCTTTTCCTCCCTCCAACCCTCTCATGTCCCCTCCCTCAGAGAAAAAGAGAATCTATGTTATCACAGGAACAGGCTGCCCCTTCATGCTCAGGGCTAAATTCTTGGGTGATGATATTGCCATGTCAGAACCTCTACATGCCAACTGCTTATTCCTCTAAATTCAGACCATAACTGACACATTTACCATTAATGATCTAATCACTGTTCTTTTCTGACACCTGTGTTATCCAAGGCTCTCTTAAGCAACAGAACTGATAGAATCCTATTTTCACAGAATGAATGAATGGGGCCTTATTTCTATGGAAGCCACTTAAGAAGAAGTGTAGCACCCTGCCCAGGTGCTTTTCACTGTGTTTAATAACAACAGTGGCCCTGGCTCATGGAATACACATTTATCACCGGGTATGCTGGAATACACTTCTAACCTCAGCACTTAGGAAGCAGAGGCAGGAGGATGCCAAGTTTAGGGGCAGCTTGAGCTGCAGTGGGCTACCTGCTTTGGAACAGCAAGTGCTAGAAGTGTTCTTTGGTAAGAAATTGGGTACCTACTATATAAAGGCTCTCAGTTCAATGCCCAGTGCTGCAAAAATAAAGTCCATCTCACTCAGTACAGCATAGTTTAGTTAATCTTCATGTTAAACTAAGATTATAAAGGTTTTGAGTCAGGATTTCAACATTGGGGAGGCCAAAGCAGGAGGATTGGCAGGAGTTTCCTGTCAGGCCGGCCTGCATGGCAAGACTGTCTAAAATAGTCGTTGTCAACCTTCCTGATGCTGTGACCCTTTAGTACAGTTCCTTATAAATTATTTTCATTGCTACTTCATAACTGTAATTTTGCTACTGTTATGGATCCTAATGTAAATACCTGTGTTTTCCAATGGTCTTAGACGACCCCTGTGAAACGAACTTCCTATCTAAAAGGGGTCATGACCCAGAGATTGAGAAGTGCTGGTCTGAAAGAAAATAATGATAATGAAGAATGGTGGAGGGAATAAAGGAAGAGAAAGGAAAGAGGAAGAAAGTAAAAAGCCAAAGAAAGAGCAAAAGAATGGAAAGAGAAAAAGAAAGTGGGAAAGAATAATTATTACCTGTTGGAATGAACACCTCATTTTTCATTTTTTTTCTTTTCTTTTTTTTCCCCTTTTGAGACAGCATCTCATACCCCAAACTTACGCCACTTATATCCATCCTCCTGCCTAAGCCTCTCAAAGGTTGGCATGACAGGTGTGTATCACCAAGCCTGGCTCTCAACATTTCACTTTTAATTTGATTTCATTTCCTTAATAATTTAAAAGTCTAATAAACTTCAGGGAAATTGACATGCATCTGTTTGTGAAGCAACAGAAAGTTTCTGGGTGTGTCAGAGTGTGCACACTGGAAGGACAAGGTTAGGGTTGGGGTCCTACAGCTCAAGTGTTATTAGTGTTTATTATTGTAACATAACATGCTTCCTAAAAGAAGAGAGGGAAAGGTGGAGAAATGACTTTGTTGGAAAACTGTTTTTATCAGTGTCCAGGAGCTGGTGTGGTTTGGAGTGGAAACTTGTGTGTCCTCCTTTGGTTTCTGAGTGTTCTTAGTGGTACTTAGAGGTAACATCCGGAGAGAAGGAAGCATCAGGGAAGGAGACAGACAGGCTTGATGTTCAGAGTTCCCACAGCAGAGATGACAGAAATCCAGTCAGGAAAATGAAGGAGGTGCAGAGAATAATGTCAGGAAAAGTCCAGGAAGGGAACAGTAGGCATGGAAAATGCGGAAGTGCCAACCGCGAGGGAGATCGATTGTGTTAACATCCAGGAGAGGCCAGCTGAGCTGGCGTGAGCAGAAAAGGGCAAATTTACATTTTGAGCCAAAATACCATTTTTCTTTTTAAACCCCTCTGTGGCCCACCAGGGAGCTCCCTTTCAGCCTCCCTGGAAAAAAGGGCATCCTGGAGTTGTGGGCCTTCCTTTTTGTGTTTTTAAAGCATATTTATGTGAGAGCTCACTTTCTCAGGAGCTGGCAAACAGAATGTCAAGCCACTGGGACCCTGTTTAATATGCACAATTGCCAAAATAATATCAGAGAGAATGTACAAGTTATAAAAAAAATCACCACACTCTGTTCTGAAGCATACCTAAAGCATTTAGTTATTTAACTGGACCCCAAGTGCACTGTGGAGATCAAATTGTTGTGCATTGAAATACATAGTGTCTGTGCCATTGTCCTGATATACAGGGTGCTCCCGTGGTGAACAATTTCAATGTAGAGAGCTGTATGAACAGCAGGGGCCCCGGATGACAGCCTTGTGAGAAAACAAGTGATGGACATGTTACCTGAAGCAGAGACTCTAGTGGCATGGGGGACAGCCAACTGAGAGCAGAGCCTCATGTGGCCCAAGGTATTATATGGTTGGAGTATTAAGGAGCCCAAAAGCTCATGTTGAATATGTAGCCTCATACTGGGGAGATGTTTTGGGACTTTGTAGAATGGTTAGGAAGTAGGGCTTGACCTGAGGAAGTAGGTCACTTGAAGGGGGTCATGTCCTTGATGGCATCTTGTCCTTGATGACTTCCTGTTTCCCTTGTGCTGCATCCTGTTCTGCAGTGAGTTAGGGACCTGGCTCTGCCCCATCCTGTCACTGTGATGGACTGCACCTTGGACATCAATGAGCCAAAAGAACTCCTCCTATCTCAGAAGTTATCTGCTATTTGACAGGAATGTGAAGCTGGGCTGATATTGCAATTGGTGTCTGTGTGAAGGGAAAGTGGGCATGTGTCTGATACCAGCACCAGACCTTGGCCAGGAGTAAGGCCAGCTGCTGCAGTTACCTGGAGACATAAGCCTCTTGCCATCCTTTAACTGAATAAGGATTCCAAGGAGCTTGCAGACCTTCCCTAGAATAACATTTAATCTTTGTCAGCCAATCACTAGGGGCCAGCGCGTCTGTTCTCATAGAAATCACAGTCACAGAGTTAATGACTTTTGCTTTGTATTTTTAAGTTGGGGAGTGGGGGTCTCACTGTGCTGTCCAAGCTGTCCTCAAATAGTTGATATTTAGTGGTCCCCCCACCCCAGCATGTCCAGTAGCTAGAAAGGTAATGTCACTGCATCCCACCATCACTGCATAGTCTTTACAAAAGCCTGAGGCAGGTTTTAAATCCTGCAGGAATATCTGTGCATTTTTTTTAGCCCAAGGCAAACACTTCTGCTTTTTAGACTGTAATTACTGCCTTTTCATTGACGAAGATGTGTTTGTTTATTTACCCGATGCAGGTTTAAGTGATATGCCTTTCAAAGAGTCAACATTTTACACAGCAATGAAACAACAACAAATTACAGCACTAGCCTGCCAATAAAATCAAGAGGGAAAGAAAAAGAAGAAAAATGGCCATTTTAAAGTGTTTTCGTAAACTCAATCAAAGCCATGGGAGAGAGCCCCAATTCCTCTTCCTAAGTGACTGTCATTCCAGGGGAAGTTCAAAACCTTAAACTGGCTCCAGTCTCTCTCTGTCTGGTCAGTGTCGCCTCATATGGTCTTCGATCTGTGAACTCCTGGTCCTGAGTCCTCCCTGGAGCACAGCCTCTGCACACACTACCACCTTTTCCCTTTCCCCCTTTGTTTGCTTACGTTTTCACAGCTATGAAGTTTTAAAAATCAAAATTGTATGTATTTAGTGTGGTGTTTGTGTATATTCTAGTGGGTGTATACATTGGAGTAGCTATTTCAAGCTAACATGCACATCACCCATCCCCAGACTTGCTTGATGGTGGGAGCAGTGTGCAGTTTTCCAGAATACAGCTCTCTCTTTTTAAATATAGTCAGCATGTTGGACAGCTGACATCTCGGACCTCTTCCTTGGTTGAACTGATGTTTTCTGCCATTTTATCTATCTCTGTCCTTCTCACAGCCCCTGAAGTCAGGCTTCTTCTTTTGCTTCTGTGAGTTAACTCTTTCAGACCCACTTTTAATGGCTGTTTTCTCTGCACCTGGCTTATCTCGCCTTGAGTA
The DNA here is from genome assembly GCA_902168405.1 of Peromyscus aztecus. Lineage (NCBI taxonomy): Eukaryota > Metazoa > Chordata > Mammalia > Rodentia > Cricetidae > Peromyscus > Peromyscus aztecus. The sequence goes on along the minus strand of CABHPQ010161461.1, from coordinate 26,631 downwards.
ATGCTATCTAACTTCAGTCCTGTGTTGTAAAAGATTTTCTTGTTTAGCATTGACTAATAGTCCACCAGAAATAATACTTGTTACAAGGTTTGTGGCTTCCATGCCTTGTCATTGTGAACATAGCTAAGATGAACAAGGGAGAGTAGAAATCTCAATGCATGGCATCCATTCTCTGGGATATTTATCCAATGACTTTTTACTCAATCACTTTGGTTCTAGTTTCTATTTTTTTCCTGAGGTATACCCATGCTATATTCTATTGTAGATCTATCAATAATATTTATTTTTTAATGTCATATAATTAAGATGGTATATTGTGAAATTCCATAACTCTTTGTACATACTGATGCCATACAGATTCAATAATTACAAACTTCCCATCTTGGGACTAGAGAGAAATCTCAGTATGAAGAGTACCTACTGTTCTTCTGAAGGTCCTGAGCTTGGTTCTCAGCACCCACAACTGGCAGCTCACAAGTCCCTGTAACTCCAGCTCCAGGGAAATTTATTGTACACAAACACTCATTCAGTCACACATACAAACACACACAATAAAAAAATAACATAGCCGGGCAGTGGTGGCGCACGCCTTTAATCCCAGCACTCGGGAGGCAGAGCCAGGTGGATCTCTGTGAGTTCGAGGCCAGCCTGGTCTACCAAGTGAGTTCCAGGAAAGGGGCAAAGCTACACAGAGAAACCCTGTCTCGAAAAACCAAAAAAAAAAAAAAAAAACAAAAAACAAAAAACAAAAACAAAAACATAAATCTTTTAAAGAATTACCCAGCGTGTTCCATTTGTCTCCTCATTTGTTTTTTAATTAAATGTTTTAAAGCTGATCACAGTTGTGATTTATGCCAATATTCATCTCTAAGAGGTGCTGTGGAGTGAGTGTGTGCCCTCAGTGATTGGTGCTCTGTAATGCTTTCACTCTCTCTCTGCTGTTTTCCACTCACTGCTCACAGGACGTCCTCAGTGGGTTGTTACCTATCACCACACACTTCCTTACAAATTGCATTTTTCAGATTAATTACCAATATGACACTGGGCTCTGCAAGCATGAACAACCTGTTCATGTTAGCAGTACAGATGGGGCCACATGCTCACAGCCTTATGTATGGTCCATACCACCATTGTAAGCAGAACAGGATGCAGCACAAGAGAAACAGGAAGTCATCAGGGATAAGATGCCATCAAGGACCATCCCCATCCCTGCAAGTGACTTGCTTCCTCATATCAAGCCCACTTCCTAACCATTCTACAAAGTCCCAAAACATCTCCCCAGTATGAGGCTACACATTCAACATGAGCTTATGGTGGTCAGTATGAGGTTTGTGGTATGTCTCCACACACCCTACATTACCTGGCCTGTGCCTACTTATGGATGCATGTGAAAGGCTTAGGTTTGCTGAGAGTTCTAGGCTGTGCATAAGTGGTACTTGTCCCGCATCTCCTCTAGTCATGCTTGCACAGCCCTGTGGCAGAATAACGCACCTAAAGTGGGAAGGAATGGAGACTTGCTATTCTTCATGTTAAGAAGTCCCGAGCTATTATAATGGTTCACAGCTTCAAGTAGGCAGCCAGTATCATGAGACATCCTTCACTGACAGCTGTAGACTGAGGGTTTTGGAGTTCTTATCCACTAGACCAGGTTGCGAAACAGGAAGCAGAACCAGATCATGGCAAGAAGGATGCCTTTTCCCAGCCATGCATGCCTTTTCCCAACCCATTCATGTGACCAGTACAGATGGGTAATGTGCTCACATCCTGAGCTAGATGGGCAAGAGACCATGAAGCTTGAAGCATCTTGAATGGGAAGGAAGCTGATTTAATAAAGAAAGAGGGAGGTTCAGAATGGAAATGAGACCTCAGCCTGAGCTCAACTGAGCACAGAGATCTCAATTTTGGGATCCTGAGAGAGAAGCTCATGGTCTCTCATAGGCCATGCCTTCATTCATAGTTAATGATTCCATTCATGTTCCATGCATCCATTCATGTGTTTTTAGTCCATACCTCTATGTATGGTCCATACTACCAATGTAAACTTCTCTTTAGTCTGACCCCTGTTCCTTTCTCACCATGGTTAAGGTGACTATAGACAGTGTGAAAAGGTATGAGCCACAGGGTAACACTAATGCCACAGCTCAGAAAGTCCTGCACTAGCCCTGGGCCTCACCAGTCCAGAGGAAATTGACATGAGCCACTTACCCTGGTTGCCTGTTGCCCCCATGGCCCTGCTATCAGGACACTCTGAGTACCTCTGGCAGGGCCATGATCACAGGGCTATAAATATGGCCTTCCCACAAGAACCTTTCCACTTAGATCCACACCAGTAACTCCCCAGGACCTTCCAGACATCTGTGATACAGAGAAGTTGCACACACATTTACCTGTCACATTTTTTAGAGGTCATCCACAGGCAGCAAATAAATCACCTTTACTGGCCTTTGAAAATGCGGGACTGGATATGGTGTGGCAAGTGCTAGAGCATGGATATGCTGGTCACTCTGACCCTTAAGTCACAGTAAGTGAGGTCATGTCTGGTATGTTCACTCATAAGCTGAGGTCTAGAGAGAGCCCACCTTTGGCAGTTCCTGATCGCACCTTGAAAACAGGGAGATGCTATCTAAGGCTTCTGTATATTACAGCTAAGTTGTAGTGTATAAGTCTATGCTGAGTTACAAGTGATCTTCAGTGGGAGATGTAACTTTTAAATTCCTTTCTAGTAATTCCCACTGAGTCATCTTGGCTGGTTGACTGGAGATCTATCCTCTGGTGTCCTACAGGTTTGTGCTTGGCACTGGGGAACTAGCCAATACCTTGGTTTCCACACAGGTGGGTGATGTTGCATGTATGTCATTATACTCATAGAATATTCTATATATTTAAAAAGATGTAATATTCAAAACAGAATCATGGTATATGTTAGAAGTTGAAGACAGGGAGCTTAGGCAGTCAAGTGCCATCTGGCTCATGGGTCTTGGCTTTAGATCAGAACCCAGCACCCTAGCGGTTCACTATCTAGTATACTTCCCTGACTCCCTGTGCTCAAAAGAAAGACATTTGGGAACCTGAGATGCCCTCTCATGAACTGGTCAAAAGAAGCACAGTCTTTGAGGTCTCAGAGTGTGAAATCTTTAGCCTTCATGATAACCCTTCTATCCCTTTACACATCCTATGCATTTGGAGAGGGGCACCAAGGCCATGATGACCCCTGTGGTTGCCACACTCTGGTTTGCCAGCTGGAGGCAGCTTCTGTCTCCTGGCCCAGGGTAGAGTCAGTTCATAGCCTTCCCTTCTGGATCCCGGTTAGGGAAGGTGAGGTGGTGTGGAGTGGTGCTCTGTGGACTCTGGTTGTCTTGACAGCATTGGTAGGGAGAAGGCACTAGGAAGCCTACATGAGCCCCCAGCTCCAAACTTATCAGCCCAAGGTCAAGAATCCTTCACTGCTGGCAAGATAATTGGAGTCTGAGTCTGCATGTTGGGTCCTTCCTCAGCTGCCTCAGCCTTGCTGGACTTCTCACCTCCTTCTTCCACACTCAGAGAACCAAAGGCTTAACTGCTTTGGAAATGACATGAGGAATGAGGATGTGAAGAGCTTGATTGCTCTGATGTCCTAATCCTGAGAAATCCCTGCTTTGGGCATTTATCTCCCTTCACACTGCACATGCAGATGCAGCAGGCTTCCTCTGGAGGGATTTTTTTTTTGTCCTACCCTGACATACACTCATGCTCTGATGTAGGTGCCTCACACAGCTCATGGTTGTCCCATTACTAAAGCAAACTGCTTTTAGTCTAACACCCAATGTGATTGTCTTTTGGGGCACAGTTACCCATTTGTGTTATGTCATGTCATTAATCTTGTAGTTTCTATTGTAGCCTTTTAAATTGGTCTTTGTAAACTATTTCGCATATAGTTCAGTCAAACTGAAGATGAAGATTCCAGCAACAGAGATAGAATTGGAGCAGTTGAGTGTGTGTGTGTGTGTGTGTGTGTGTGTGTGTGTGTGTGTGTGTGTCGATGTATGCATACTCACATGTATGCTTGCATGTGGTAGTGTAAAGATAAGAGGCGACATTTTTTTTTTCTGACACCCTCAGCTCAACAGAGAAGTGACACCACTGGAGCTATCCCTCCTAACCAGATGTGATGGCGGCCCTCCGAGCAGTGACATAGCTCTTCACATCAATGAATCAAGTTCAGATCAAATTTCTACATGACAACTGTAGGCTGCCATGGGTGAAATGAGACTTGTCACTTTCAGACACAAGAGCAAGGGAAGATTCCCACACTGATGTTGTCAGGGTCAAACTGTACTGTTGGGCTCAAGAACAAAACACAAATACACACACACACACACACACACACACAATTAAATCTGCCAGTGACTGTTGGCAACTACACTTGCGTGGTTTCTTTGGAGTTAGTTATTTGGTGGCTTGAAGATGAGTAGGGAGGTACCTGCAGCCTTCCTACCTGCCACTTCTTACACAGGAGCAGGAGGGGGTCTATTATTAGCCAGTCCAGGAATGCTGATTAAGCTTTTGTGCAGTTACCAAAAGAGGAAGTTGCTCCAGTCTTGTGGGATGCTCAATTTGTTATTTAGCAAACACTGAGTGAGTCAAGTGTGCCCAGGCTTCTAGAAATACGATACTAAGAAATTCCCTGTCCTGAGGAATTTTACATTCTGATGCATTTTGGGAAAAGACAGAAACAAACCATGAGAAAGCATAGTAATGAGAAGATAATAGATCATGGTTGTTGGAGCTCTGAAATAAAATAAGCTGGGGATGGACACGCCAGAATTGGAGTTATGCTCTTGTGGTGGTCACTAACACCTTGTTCCCACGGTGACATTAGGAAGAATGAGGGGTCCAGCTATGCACATCAATAGGAAAGTGTACCAGAAACAGTACCCTCAGTGTGAAAAGGCATCATGTTCATGGCATGATGAATTCTGTACTGTTCTTTTTGCTGAGACAAGATACCTAACAAAAGTAACTTAAAGCATTGTGTGGCTCACAGTTTGAGTTCCAACCCTCATGGCAGGGAAGGCATGGTGGTCTGAGTGTGAAGCCTATGATTGTATTCACTATCAGAAACCAGAAAGGGGTGAGTGTTGAAGCTATGCTGATGTTCTCATTTTTATTCAGTCCAAGACTCCAGCTCACGGAATAGTGCCACCCGCATTTAGTGTGGGGGTCTTCTCACCTCAGTTATCCAAATCTAGAAACTCCCTCCTTCACAGACACGCTCATGTCTCCTAGGTATTTATAGAGCCTAGCAATCTGATAGTCAGTGTTATTCATCACAGGAGTTTCATGTGTCCTCTGCAAAGGGTGATGTCCCTTAGAAAAGAAAGAGATGCTCCATGAAGGAGTTGAGTAGGACTCAATGTGGGAGGTCAGTTGATGCCACAGCAAGAGACATTCTAGAATACTAGATGGGAGGACAGGGTAGACATCTACCAGAGTCCTCAGGATCTTTACTGTGTGTAGCCAATCTTAGTGGCTTTCCATGGGCTGTCCTGGCGGATACATTGACTTTTTGCCTTGCATGTATGTAGAATAAATAACAAGGCCTGACCTGTGGGAGCAAAGACATTGTGTGATGAAATTGGGCCACATTTGCCCTGTGCCCACTGGCTAAGCTTAATTTAGTCTAAATCAAAGGCAGCTCTCTAGTATTTTTTTCTTGCCCATTTTTTTGGACATCTCATAATTGGGTTATAATTTATTCCAATGAAGACATAGCAATCGATTTTAAACAAGATATGCTACTTCTATGCTATCAATTAAGGCCTTTCTACCCCCTTTTCACCTCCCCAGCATTAAAACTGCTCTTCAGAAAATAATGAGAGAGTGATACAGGGAGCTATCCAACAGCAGCCTCCATACATATGTACACATGTGCACACATACATGTATACATGAACACATGCATATATGTATCTCCCCAGCTGAATAAATTATTCTCCAAATGAGAAAATGAAATATCTGGCTGCATACCCTGTTCTCAATTCATTCACCTCCTTAACAGTCAATCAGATATGGGCAGGTTAGACACTGATATGTAGAAATATATCCCCAAACTCACAACTTACATACTCTGAAGTAATCTCAAAATTTTACATGAATGATTTTAATATCACTGGACAATAACATCAGTTTGAAAAATAAGATGGGGGCTGGAGAGAGAGCTCAGCAGTTAAGAGACCTTCCTGCCCTTCCAGGGGATCTGTGTTCTACTCCCAGCACTTATAAAGGTCAGTTAACAACATCCTGTAACTCCAGTTCCAGGGAATCTGATTCCCTTTTCTGGCTTCCACTGGCACTGTACTCATGTGGCAAACACACACACACACACACACACACACACACACACACATACACACACACACACACACTCAATAAAATGAAATAAATTTGTAAAAAGTAGACAGCACTTGTACTTCTTAGGTTGATCTAAACCAGATTTGCACACTGAGCATGCAACCCACAGGTATCCAGTAAACCATACTCACCATTTCTGGTGTTGACTGTAGTCATGCTTTATGCAGTATTTATGGCTTTCTAAAATAGTTATTTTGGAATCATTACAAACTGGTTGAATTTTGAATGAAGTCTAGGTGCATTTTCCAAATCTACCAACTTCATAGATTTTCTCCCTTGTTCTCTTGAAGCCCCCGCCTTGCCCTGCACTTCCCTTTCCTTTCTGTATTCCCCTTCTCTGCCTTTCTCTCTTTCTCTGTCTTTCCATGTAACAAATACTTTAATATATATAAAAAACACTCATCAACAGTGCCATTTGGGGCTCATCAGCCCCACTAGGTTTGGACCTAGGATCCCTTGTTGCTCCTGAAGCATGAGTCTTCTTGGGTCTATATGTACCTTCCTGTTACCTACCTTTCATAGCATCGATATTCCTAGCGAGTTTGGACATGTGTTTGCTCACTTGAAGTCTAGGATGCTCACTCAGTTCCACATGAAGTCTGTACTGAAGAGTACGAGTCACAGCAGAGTGGGGAGAGAGAGCAGATGGAGTGGTCACAGATGAATGTCTGGCCCTTGACTGGGAGTATGGATGGCAAAGTATAATGATTGCTGTATTATGATAAGAGGAACACTCACCTTCCCACATCCCAAATTGAGCTGGAAGTATGGACCCAGCATGGAGGAAAGTGCCTGAGGGACAACAGAGCAGATGGAAAGGCAGAGAGAGATGTGCAATGGTCTCCATGGAGATTAGTCCCTGCCTTCGAGAAAGGGGGTGCACCTGTTTGAAGGCCTGTTGAGAAATCCTGATGAGCTGTGACCCGGGAGATGGTAGAGGCAGGGACAAGGAGGTGACTGCTGCTCTGGACAGTGCTACTGAGTACCAGGGAAAAGAATTCCTTCCTGATGAAATATTAATTCTCCCTTCATCACAACTTCTAAATGGACAAATTGTTACTTACATTTTAAGAGAAAATGATAATTATCTTTGCAGATGCAATTTTCTCTTATTTTCACACAGGGATTTATGTTTTAATTGGATTGGATTGCTATTATGATTTCTTACTGCAAAGTAATACATGCATAGAAAAATATTGGAAAATACCAAACAGAAAAAAAATACTTGATAAAAATCTGCATTTTAACAACTCAAAGAAATGTTCAGTTAACACCAGGATTACAGCCTGGCCTGTGCCATGCATGTATACTACAGGAAGCTTTGCAAATGTGCTCAGGTATCACTAACTGCTGTTTTCATTTGCTACAGTGTGAAGATTTTCCTATATGGTCAAACATTTCTTGAATTAATGACATTTAACTAAAGAATTTTCCATTGTTCAACAATGCAATGGTTAACGTGTTTCTTTGCCTAGAAAAATTAGAATTTTTACAGATCTTTTAATGGTATAATGGTATGCCACTAATTGAAATACATGTAATTATAGTTATCTTTTAAAATTATTTTTTATTAAGAGGGGGAGAGAGAGGAAAAAAACACTATTTGATAGCCTAAGCTGGTCTCAGATTTACAACCCTCCCACCTGGAAGGCTCTGCTGTGGTGTGAATATAGAGGCATATCACCAACCTTTGAATTACTTACTTGTGATAATTTTTATAACAAAACTACAATACAAGAATTAAACAGAAATATATTTGAGGATGATAATTATTATATCCAAATTGTTTTATACATATTTAAAGATCTATTAGAGCATAGAGTAATGTTGTTGGTTGTTTTTACCCTTTTAGGTGGCCCACCAACCAGCTCTCAAATAAATCACTCATGGAGGCTTATTCTTAATTATAAATGCCTGGCCTTAACTTGACTTATTTTTAGCCAGCTTTTCTTAACTTAAATTATCCTGTCTACCTTTTATCTCTGGGCTTTTACCTTTCTCTATTTCTGTATATCTTTTCTTTTCATCTTATTCTATGTCTAGCTGTGTGGGTAGGAAGTTGGTCTCTTCTTGTTCTCTTGCTTGTTCTTTTTTTTCCTCCCAGATTTCTCCTTCTATCTATACTGTCTGCCTGCCAGCCCTGCCTGTCCTTTCTCCTGCCTTGCTATTGGCTGTTCAGTTCTTTATTAGACCATAGGTGTTTTAGACAGGCAAAGTAACACAGCTTCACAGAGTTAAACAAATATAACAGAAACAAAAGTAACAGACCTTAAAATAATATTCCCCAACAGAGTTACTCTAGAATAATATCATTTAGTAGATATTGTTCTTTTAGTGTTTATTTATTTTGTTGGGACTGGGGATTGAACTCATGGCCTTACATAGTCTCGGTAAATCTCAGTACATAGGCTCAATCTCTGTCCCAGGTCCCCAATTCCAGAATATTTTGTTTTTCTTTATGAACACTCACCTTGTCTCCATGACCAGACACCTGTAGAAACCTTCACACCTCTTTCTAAAAGCTCTAATTCCTAAGTCTAAAAATGTGATTCCCCAGCCTATGGCCATCTCATAGTCTCCCTGTAACTTCTGTAACTGTGAAGGCTCATATCTTTCCTGATTTTCTCCAAATTCCAGAGGGTACCACAAAGCCTCCTGATGTCACTTAACCACCAGCAGCAAATGTGTCCCTCTGACTCCAGTGAGGCCTCTGCCTCCTTTGAGGACAAAGGCGGAGACCCTTGAGATCAGCTAATGTCCCAACCTTTGAAGCAATTCCTCTGTAGGCTGGGCTTTGTCCTTGATGATTTCTTTGTGGCTTCTCAGAGAACACACCTGCACATTGTATGTGGCTTCTCAAAGAACACACCTGTACATTTTGTATGGCTTCTGAGACAAAGTGGTTAACACATTCTGCCTTGTGGGTCTCAGAGGTCTTGATCCTACTGTGTGCTGATTGATTCTTTTCTTGACAGTCCATGACTAAGCAGAGGTAGGGAATGTCCCAGGTGATTTGATCTTAGATAATGGAATGCACGATGAAATGTGTACTTGGCACTAGGCAGACTGCAACAACCAGGAGACAGGCAACTAAACACTGTAAAAAGGGGCCAGATTTTCCTGAATTAGCCACAGAGCTGTGCTGTGGGATGTTCTGTATGGCAAATGTGTTGCTAATAAAACACTGATTGGCGGCTGGCTGGCAGTCAGTCAGTCCCTCTGCCTTCCTGTTCTTTTAATTCTCTCTGTTAGCCCCGCCTATACTTCCTGCCTAGCCACCGCCAAGACAAGCAACATGTAAAGATGCCGGTAAGCCACGAGCCATATGGCAAGGTATAGATTTATAGAAACGGATTAATATAAGATATAAGAACAGTTAGCAAAAAGCCTGCCACGGCCATACAGTTTGTAAGCAATATAAGTCTCTATGTTTACTTGGTTGGGTCTGAATGGCTGTGGTACTGGCAGATGAGAGAGATTTATCCTGACTGTGGGCCAGGCAGGAAAACTCTAGCTACAGAGCTGGAGACCGTAAATTCACAGAGCACTGAGGAACACCTGACTTTCATCCCTTACACACCTGGGTTTTCTAGAAGTGAGTGCATCAGTCTGCAGTTTTTTTCTCATCCTGGGAAGCTCCCAAATGAAAGTTTTCCATTTGTTTCTTCATTCCTTTTCCTCCATGTCTTTTGCCAATAAGCACAACAATCTATGAATATTCAATATCCAGGATTTATCTGTTCCCAGTGTCCCTAGTTTAAGAAAAATATATTAACTAGAGTGGGTGGTGCAGGCCTGTAATCCCAGCTCCTCACCCTACCTCCACTAGAGAATGTGATAAGTGCCAGTCTGAACACTGACATAGAGAGACCCTGTCCCCAAATAAGAACAAAAGTAGAAAGGTCTGAGATATAGCTCCAGTCCCCCATTGCCACACCCTGATTCTCAAACTCCCACCCATGTGATGTCACATTTCAGAGTTATAGCTGTACCAATATCCTCCTTCTAAGCCATCGGGACTTTCCTATAATCCATGAATTAGCCTCACTGAGGTCCCAGATGTAAACCACAAGTATAAATTAACTTAGTTGAAATTAAATGGGAAACTAAAGTCAGATGTGAGTCCCTAACAAAATTCAGGGTGTGGCCATGGGGGACTGGAGCCCCTGTTTAGGAGCTCTCAGGGTAGCCTGATGCCTATGTGGACTTCCTATATTTGGCTTTACAGGCAAAAAAAAAATATGTTTGGTATTCCTGTGCCAGCATAAATCTTAGGAATCTTGTGATGACCTCTTGAGAGAGAAGAAACATTTCGCCATCTCTTGAAAGGATTTTCTGTTTCCCACACTCCATTTTTTGCATGGAAATAAATAAATTTAGTCAAGACACAGATTCATTCTTTACTGTAAGACCCTGCATATCCTGTCAGACAAAATAAAACCACTTAATGCAATGGGAAATACGTGGATTTCAATGAAGCAAGATGTCATTGCTGAGTTTCGGTCCAACTCCATGTAGTCACCGCTGTTGCAGATGACGGACAAGCCAGGCTGGGGACTCAAGTTCAATATGAGTGACTCCCTGTTTTTATTTGCATAGTCTGTGTGCACAAGCTGGATCTGGGAAGAACTGACAAGTTACAGGGAAGAAACCAAAAAGAAAGGCCATTGGCTAGATGCTGTGACTTGTGTTAGCTGCTACCTTCACAGACAGCCAAGGGCTGTGGGCAAATCCCCCAGGCTTCTCAGAGACTACTCAGTTTTAGTGTCTGAAGCTACTATTAACAGAGGCAAGTGAGCAAACAGAAAACTGGGTGCTGACAGTATAGGAAAACTAAACATGGGATCCAAAATTAGGCAGAATTTTTAAAAACTTTAACATGATTTTTTTAATGTTTATCTGATATATCCAAGGGCAGATCTGGTATACAGTGACCACCACTAAGTGCTAGTTTTGTAGCAGGATTTTTAAAAGTGCAACCACAGAGATACATATACACATCTATCTCTATTTATCTATTATCATCTATCTTTCATATCTATATCTTCATATATATTCACTTTATGTGTGGAATAATTTTCAAATCAAGAATTAAGATTCAGAGCAATTAAGTGATTTTTAAGATTTAATCAGATTGTACAAGATATCCCTAGTTATCTACATATCCCTAAACTACAGAGAGTTATTTTCTGTGTCTCATGCTGAATCTAACACTCTGTGTCATTATTTGTGAATTAAACCCAGTTACACAGTTTAGCAACATAGTAAGATTTATCAACCATTTTCCCAGCAAAGAACTTCCTCAGATGAGACATCCCAAGGCCTTGGCTGGTATCTTCTAAATAGGACCAAGAAGCACAGGTTCAGTGTACAGAATGGACACAGCCCAGCCTCACCTTACTGAGCTGTCAGCAGAGGCAGGCAACGGCATGCAGGGACAGCTGCTTTCATGGGAACAATCATGTTTACCTTCATAGTTCCTCTTGAATCCTCCTGAAATGTAATAAGTGGTTCTGATGCTTTAAACAATCATGAAGAAATGCACCCGCGTGGTTTTTCCCCTCTGTTGCTGCAATTTTCCCAGCATGGCATTTAAAAAATGTGTCACCGGTTACACACTAGGCATGGAATGGATGCTTAAGGAACAGAATATGATGATAATAAGACAGTGCACATGGTGGCTGGAGGGACAGCTTATGTTGTACGTGACATTTTCATTTTTAACTTCAGGGTAATAGCATAGTTTCTGATATGTTTACAATATTTTCACATCTTATGTCTGGAAAGCATATACCCTTAATACTTACTTTTAAATTAAGATGGATCAGCTCACCTTTTCTAAATGAGAGTGGCTACATGACTAATTGGCTAAAGAGGGAGTCTAATTGTTGTATCATCTCTCCACTGACACAGTCACTGGCTGTGTGGCAACTCTCGGCATCCCTCCCTGACTTCTGAAAGGGTGACTTTCCTTATGATTTACCTACGTCAGATTTCATTTGCATCATTCCAGAGGGAGCAGCATTTGTTTACTGTCATCTCTACTCACATGGTAGCCTGTCAGTCTGAAGCAAAATATGGCACCTCAAAGATGCCTGGTGCTCAGAGTCCTTCTGAGCACCCAGCAGCAGCCTTCAGGCTGCTCCCCAAACTCATGGGGACAGGTGTCTTTTCAATTTGATTGTAACTGGGGTTGTATTTTACTAGCTGGAAGTATTCTAGGTTGTGTTTTGTTTGGTAAGTGTGAGGAAAAGTCTTCACTATATATTGTGTTAAGAAATGTGCCCTACATTTCTTCAGTGGAAGAAAATCTGTTGAAAACCATAAAAAGAAGGCATCGTCAACTAGGAAGTAATTTGTTGATGATGAGGACAGGATGACAATGACTTTACTGTAAACAATGGTTCACAGGCTCCTCGCCTGTTCCTATACTAAGGCCCTTCACCAGGACATGGGAACAAAGGAAGACAGACAGGAAGAGAAGCAGAGGACGTGGAACAAGGCCTGATAATGATGTCTGCACCACCAATTTTTGACCAAAACCATCCCCATGTATAAATGTCATTGATGAATGAACTTGTCAGGGTTTCAGGAAGTTACATTAGTTTTTATAATTAGAGAAATTATTTGAGGACAATTTGCATTACAATTAAGAGGTAAACTCAGAATTATCTTTCCATGCATTAAACAAAAGTCAGGAATACCATGGACCTAAACAGCACTCAAACCTAACCCATAATCTAAAATCTATGATTTTGTCCTCCTCTAGTGAGGTATCTTGTTAGCTTTCATGGTTCTCTCAAGAGAAACATATCCATAATTTCTATAAAAAGGAAATGACCTGGAATAGTGTTGGCTCAATATTTAAGTGGAGATGAGTTGAGCAGGCAGTGTGGGACAAATGATGGAGAATAGAGTGTCAGCATCAATGAGAGCTCCAGGAATGATCCAGCACTATTGACTTAAGCTATGCTCTTCCAGCAACAAAAGCCAAAGCAGCCTGCAGGAAAGAAATAGGTTTAGAAATTGCGGCTTTATCAAACATTGCCTAAGTCGTTTTGCTTATATAACTTGGAATTTTTAAAAATTAGATTGATTCTTTTCCTTTGTTGAGAACTTAAAGACAATATATGATGATTTCTCTCCCCATAACATTAACATCAACAATAGCAAAGCTTAGATGGAGAAATAAAAGTATTTGTTTTATGAATGATGGACACTGGAGGGTGAATTCATTTACAGCTATAGAATCAATGCTGTGTGTATCTAACCTGGGGTTCCTGAGCTGGTGGTTGGTGCTGCCAGGAGAGGCAGGCAGGACTCACTGGTGGGTTCTTGTATAGGTCTGTGTGATGGTTAATCTCCACTGTCGATGGACTTTAAATCAGCATGGAAACAAATCTCCAGGCATGCGTATGAGGGACTGTGTCGATTAAGTCAATCAAGGAGGGAAGACCTACCATAAATACAGGCGGCACCATTCCTTGGGTTGTGATCCCGACTGAATACAGCAGGGAAAGGGAGCTGGACCCAGCGTTCATCTGTCTTTCCCTCCTTCCTGTGTGTGCACTGTGCCTCTGCTTCCTATTATGGGTGCAGTATGTCCAACCTCTTTCTGCTTCCTCTGCCAATGCCACTTGCCACGATAGTCTGTGCCCCCTGGGACTGTCAGCCAGAATAAACCCTTTCTTCCCCAACTTGTGTGTACTGGGTATTTTGTCACAGCAATGAAACAAGCAGCTAATCCAGTCTGCCACACAGAACCATAGCTTCCCCTCAGACCCAAGATGTCTCAGACTTTGGGTTTTGAAGGCAGATGGATGATTTTAGGTCACTGATTAACCTGAATTAGACTTAAGTTAACATCTCAAGCCACCTCAGCATAAATCATGAGGACACTTTATTGAATCAAATGTAACCCGCTATGCTTTGCTTGAAGAGTTCCATCTCCCCCTGCAACCTGTGGGCTCTGCTCTTTCATGTCTTCACTGGAAGTGTACTTGCTGACGTCACCACAAGTTCCTCCAAGGAATGATTCTTGCTCTTACACTTACATAACATCTTTACACCATCTCAAGCTCTTTGCAACCCCTTTTTATCTTGAAAAGTCCTTTTATTTGAGCTCCCCTACCATGCATACCACCTCCCTGCCTGTTCCTTCCCAGCCATGTTGTCATTATAGTCCCAACTTCACATGCTCCTTCTGCTTCAGTTTGGCCTGAGTTTGGATGAATTCCTCATCAGCTCAGGCATGTGGCTGTGCCAATGTGTGTCAGTCACTGCCAAGATTCTAGGGGTAGACAAGGAAATGAGACAGAGAATACCTGCTACCCCTGGGCTCATGTTTCAGTAGGAAGAAACAAATACCCTTACTTCTGCTATGTTAAATGCGTATTTCTGCTGAGGCCCCAATAATGCTATTAACTCAGTAAAACCCTCTCCAGCTCCCTTTCATCGGGGCTGACAGCCATCTAGCTTCCCATTTTCAGCCACAATACCAAAGGTCCTCTAAGAAAACACTGTCACCTAACTCTTGCTGTACCACTCCAGCCTTAACCTCAAGCTCATGCTGCATGATAAATCCCATCAACTGTCTCTTGGAGTACTTATTCTTTTTCTCCATCAAGTCTGATTCAACTCTGTGTAAGCTAGAACTTGCCAGATACTTATAGAGTCTACACAGGCCTTCAGTTCATTGATGGCTGCATGGATATTGAACCAATAGGGAGAATTGGCCACAATTAACTTGCTATTCCTTTTCTCAAATGCTAATTCCATGTGGATATTGGTTAGCCTAACATATAAAAGTCATTTGAATTGTTAGTTTCCTACCAGTAAAAATGCATGGTCTGTCAAAAAAGTTATTATCCCTTTTATTGTTTAACTATAATGACTATAGGATATACACACAAACACTGTAAAAATAAAAGTCTGAGAAATCTTGGGTCTGAAGGGAAGCTATGTTTCTGATGTGGAAAAGCATGCTTTCTTGTGTACCTAGCTACCTGGGTTTGAGTTATGAGACACTAAACTCTGTGCCTTTTGGAATGAAAATTCCAAGAACTATTCTCTCAGCCTGTGCTTATGTTATACAAGTCATTTCTTTATTTTTAATGTAAAGTGCATGTTGCTTTTAGAGAAAGATTGTTTTTCCTGCGAGTCTTTCTGTGTTGGTCTGATGATATTTTCCATTCCCTAATCTTTTATAAAGTAGACACGAACATGCTAACATTCCCGGATGAAATGCCCTCAAGGTCAAGTATTGCAGATGTAGGCTTGAGGTTATTTGAGAGCCGAAAGGGCCCCCTGTGATTTCTTAGTCCCCACTGTCCCCAGGAGAAAAGAGAGGGAGGTGGATGCTCACAGCGAAAGCTTATGTTAAGCAGCAGTATGTGGAACATTGACAGGAGATCTTAAAATCTCCACAGCAGTGTTGCCTACAGATATTGCAGGTGGGAAAATGGCCACATTCAAATTCCATTGTATGTGTCCAGGATCCTGTAGCAACAGCAAGATCCATGGTGAAGCCCAAACTACCTCATGCTGCACCCAGAGAGCAACCTCACTCACTTCCTGGCTTCATATACCCCTGTTTTATCAAGAAGTGTATAGTATGATGTGTTTTATTTTCTGATAGATTTTTAATCATGCTGGTAATTAGAATCTTTGACACTGGGGATCCTGTCTGAAATATAATGAGCATCCTCTCTAATGGGGGTGAAGGGTGGGAGGGGCTGCTCATTCCATGTTGGTGTCACCTCTACAATTGCATTTCCTTGGAAGATCTCTTTGACAAGAATATAGGTTAATGTGGATCTTAAGAAACAGGGGCTTGGAACTCCAAACCCCGATGTCCTTAATTAAATGAGCACAATGTGTTGGCTCACACATTCTTATTTCCTCATTTATCAAGCAGGAAAAGTAATTGAGACACAGAAGTCTGTATGGATTGGATGCATATGCATGTGCTAGTCACCTGTGGGTCATATGCAACATTCTCACCACTGCATTTAATACTAATGCCTCATGGTTTCAAAAACAATGTACACAGTTTTTGAAACAGATAAATGAGAGTATTAAATCATTTTCCTACATTTACCAATGTAGAACTTGCTGCTTAGGAACACAGCAAAGACCAGGTAATACATTCATTTAGGAC
Organism: Peromyscus aztecus; assembly: GCA_902168405.1. Taxonomy (NCBI): domain Eukaryota; kingdom Metazoa; phylum Chordata; class Mammalia; order Rodentia; family Cricetidae; genus Peromyscus; species Peromyscus aztecus. The sequence goes on along the minus strand of CABHPQ010161461.1, from coordinate 10,082 downwards.
TAAGTTAATAAATGCTGTAGCAGGATCGTATGTGACTTTAGTGACCTTGGGTGACCCTCCATGACCTACATATTTTTAAAGTTCTTTTTAGTGATTTTGAATCTCTATGACCTAAGAACTAGAAGTGACAGGCCATGACTTCTGTAAGGAGAAAACAAGATATTTCATGGCAAAACCAGAATCCAACAATACTTTTTCATAAATACAGACCTTCAGAAAATACTAGAAGGAAAACTCCAACCCAAGGAAGCTAGCTACATCCATGAAAACACAGACAATAGACAATCTCACACCAGAAAAATTCAAATAAAAGAAGCACACACACTACTACCACCACCACACCACCAAAACCAAAAAATAACAAGAAATAACAATCACTGGTCATTAACATCTCTTAATTTCAATGGACTCAATTCACCATTACAAAGGCATGGGCTAACAGAATGGATATGAAAATAGGATCTATCCTTCCGCTGCATACAAAAACACACCTCAATTTCAAAGGCAGACATTACCTCAGAGTAAAGGTTTGGGAAAAGATTTTCCAATGAAAGGGACCTAAGAAGTAAGCCAGAATAACTATCCTAATATCTAACAAAATAGACTTTGAATTAAAATTAATCAAAAGAGATGGAGAAGGACATTTCATATTCATCAAAGGAAAAATCTATTAAGATGAAGTCTCAATTATGAATATTTTGCCCCAAATACAAAGGCACCCACATTTGTAAAAGAAATGTTACTAAAGCTTAAACTGCACATCAAACCCCACAAATTAATAGTGAGAGACTTCAACAGACTCACTCTCACCAATGACAGGTCTGCCAGACAGAAACTTAACAGAGAAATAAGGAAACTAGCAGATGTTATGACTCAAATGCACTTAATAGACATCTATAAAACATTCCGCCCAAACACAAGAGAATATGCCTTCTTCTCAGCACCTCATGGAACCTTCTCTAAAATTGACCACATACTGGGTCATAAAACAAATCTCCATGAATACCAGAAAATTAGAATAACCCCTTGTATCTTATAGGATCACTATCGGTTATAGTTAGAGTTCAACAACAACAACAACAAACTATAGAAAGCCTACAAACTCTTGGAAACTGAACAACTCTCAGCTGAATTACCACTGGGTCAAGAAAGAAATAAAGAAAGAAGTAAAAGACTTCTAGAATTCAATGAAAATGAATCCACAATATACCCAAACTGAGGAAAGTTCGTAGCATTAAGAGCCTACATAAAGAATTTGGAGAAATCCCACACTAGTGACTTAACAGCACACCTGAAAGCTCTAGAACAACAATAAAAAAAAATCACCCAGTAGACAGCAGGAAATAATCAAACTCTAGGCTGAAATCAATAAATTGGAAACAAAGAGAACAACATAGAGAATCAATGAAACAAAGAGTTGGTTCTTTGGGAATATCAACAAGATAGACAAACCCTTATCCAAATTAACCAAAAGGCAGAGAGAGAATATCCAAATTAACAAAATCATAAATGAAAAGGGGGACATAAAAACAGACACTGAGGAAATCCAGAGAAACATTAGGTCGTACTTCAAAACCCTGCACTCCACAAAATTGGAAAATCTAAAAGAAATGGGTAATTTTTCTTGATAGGCACAACATATGAAGATTAAATCAAGAAAAGAAAAAAATGTAAATAGACCCTAAGGAAACTCCTAAGGAAACAGAAACAATCACTAAAAGTCTTCCAACCAAAAAACAGTCCAGGGCCAGATGGTTTCAGCACAGAATTCTATAAGAATTTCAAAGAAGAGCTAATACCAATACTTCTCAAATTGTTCAATAGAAACAGAAGGAACATTGCCAGTTTTTTTAATGAGGCCATACTTACCCTGATACTCAAACTACACAAAGATGCATCAAGAAAAAAATTGCAGACCAGCCCGAAGAGTTAGTGAAAACAAGCTCTTAATCAAGAGCTTGGAACAGGGACGCCTTTAATCCCAACACCTGGGGAAGGAGCCATTTCTGTGGGACAGAACCAGAACGTGTAGCTAGAGTTTCCTGACTGGCCCACAGTCAGGACAAATCTGTGTCACCCGCCAGTCCCACAGCCGCTCAGACCCAACCAAGTAAATACAGAGACTTATATTGCTTACAAACTGTATGGCCGTGGCAGGCTTCTTGCTAACTGTTCTTACAGCTTAAATTAACCCATTTCCATAAATCTATACCTTGCCACTTGGCTCGTGGCTTACCGGCATCTTCACATGCTGCTTGTCCTGACAGCGGTTGGCAGTGTCTCTCCCCAACTTCCGGTTCTCTCAATTCTCCTCTCTGTTAGTCTCACTTATACTTCCTGCCTGGCCACTGGCCAATCTGTGTTTTATTTATTGGCCAATCAGAGCAATTTGACATACAGACCATCCCAGAGCAAGAACGGATCTGAACACTCTGTCTGAGGCCAACCCAAGGCCCAGCTACTGATCCTGTGAAACCCAACAACTTGGAGGTGTTGGTGAGACTACCCTGCTCAGCTGAAATCCATCCGGGAGAGGATTCAGAATCCTACAGTTTATAGTCTGAGGAAACAAGATCAGCTGAGGAGTTGACAAATGAGCAAAATGTGACCTGAGAACACAAAAGAAGGCACTGCTCAGCCACTGAACCAGATCACCAGAATCATAAGTATACACTTCACTGACTGAGAACAGGTAAGTTCCCATCTCCAAACCGACAGATCAGGTCTCTAACCCCTAGGCCCTACCCATCAGAGTCCCAGCAACCAGACAGCTACCTTTCCCTGCTCACCCACCAACCAACCCCCCCCCCAAAAAAACAAAAAACAAACCCCTACAAACCTAACAACCACTGAAACCATAAGCTCACCCTACACCAACTGGGAACAACAGCTCCCAGAGACAGAACCCACTAACACTGATTTGACTAAGCTGCTCCCGAAGAAACAGAGCCCAACAGCAACAATTTAACCAAGAACTCCTAGTGAACCAAGACTAAAAATTAGAACAAGAGAGGCACCTTCAGACACAGACACAGCCGGCACCGAGCAGAGGAAGAGATGAGTAGACGCCAGTGCAAAAATACAGGCAACAACATAAAGACCTATATGACAACATCAGAACCTAGTGATTCTACACCTGCAAGACCTGAACATACCAAGGCAGAAGAAACAGAAGAAATCAGTTCTAAAAAAATGACTTTAAGAAGATGATAGAGACCCTTAAAGAAGAAAGAATTGCAGGCCAATCTCCTTAATGAACATTGATGCAAAAATTCTCAATAAAATATTAGAAACTGCCCCCAAGAACACATCGAAAAAATCATCTACCATGATCAAGAAGGCTTCATCCCAGAGATGCAAGGATGGTTCAACATATGAAAATCTGTCATTGTAATCCACCAAATAAACAAATTGAAAGAAAAAAAAAAAGCATGATCATCTCATTAGTTGCTGAAAAAGTCTTTGACAAAATCCACCACCCCTTCATGATAAAGGTTCTGGAGAGAGCAGGGATACAAGGACATACCTAAACATAATAAAAGCAATACACAGCAAGCTCACAGCCAACACCAAATTAAATGGAGAGAAACTCAAAGCAATTTCACTAAAAATCAGAAACATGACAAGGCTGTCCACTCTCTCCCTCTCTATTCAATATAGTACTCAAAGTTCTAGCTAGAGCAATAAGGCAACAAAAGGAGATCAAGGGGATACAAATTGGAAATGAAAAAAGTCAAACTTTCACTCTTTGCTGATGATATGATAGTATACATAAGTGACCCCCAAAATTCTACCAGGAAACTCCTACAGAAGATAAATACCTTCAGTAATGTGGCTGGATACAGCCTATGTTGGAGAGGATGTCGAGCAAGGGGAACACTCTTCCACTGCTGGTGGGAGTGCAAACTTATTCAGCCACTTTGGAAATCAGTATGGAGACTTCTCAGAAAATCTGGAATCAATCTACCTCAAGACCCAGCCATACCAGTCTTGATCATACACCCAAAGGATGTTCAATCATACCACATGGACACTTGCTCAACTATGTTCATAGCAGCATTATTTGTAATAGCCAGAACCTGGAAACAACCTAGATGTTCCTCAACCGAATTGTGGATTGTAGCTGAAGTTTTCTGCAGCTGCTCAGACCCAAGTAAACACACAGAGGCTTATATTAATTAAAACTGTATGAACATTAGCTCAGGCTTACTACTGACTAGCTCTTACACTTAAACTCAGCCTATTCCTGTTAATTTATATGTTGTCACATGTTCCATGGCTTTACATGTGTGCCATTATATGCTGCTCCCTGGATGGCAGGCTGGCATCTCCTGACTTAGCCTTCCTCTTCTCAGAATTCTCCTTGTCTGCTTATCCTGCCTATACTTCCTGCCTGGCTATAGGCCAATCAACGTTTTATTAAACCAGTGTGCAAAAGTATTATTCCACAGCAATGGATGTTGTTTTTTACTCTTTTGGGGGGCCTGCCACCCAGCTCCCAAATAAATCACATACAGAGGTTTATTCTTAATTATAAATGCCCAGCCTTAGCTGGGCTTTGTTTCTAGCAAGCTTTTCTTAACTTATCCCAATTATCTTTTACCTCTGGGCTTTTCTCATTCTCTTACTCTGTAAGTCTTACTCTTACTCCATGGCTTGCTGTGTAGCTGGGTGGCTGGGCCCTGGAGTCCTCCTCCTTCTGTCTGCTATATCTATCTCCCCTCTCCCTCAGATTTCTCCTTCTATATATTCTCTCTGTCTGCCAGCCTCACCTATCCTTGTTCCTGCCTTGCTACTGTCTGTTTCACAGCTTCACAGAACTAAACAAATGCAACATAAACAAAAGTAGCATGCCTTAAAATAATATTCTACTACAAATGGATAAAGAAAATGTGGTACATTTACACAATAGAATATTACTCAGCAGTAAAAAAAAAATCAATGACATCATGACATTTGCAGGCAAATGGATGGAACTAGAAAAAATCATCCTGAGTGGGGTAACACAGACCCAGAAAGACAAACATGGTATGTACTCACTTATAAGTGAATATTAGATGTAAAGCAAAGGATAACCTGGCTACAACCCATAGCCCCAGAGAAGCTAAGTAACAAGGAGGACCCTAAGACAAATATGCATGGATTCCCCTAGGAAGGGAAAAATGGATGAGATTTCCTTGGTAAACTTGGAGGGGGTTGGAACGGAGGGAATGGGGGCATAAGAACATGAGGGATCTAGTTGGTAGAGTTGGGAACAGTACAGAGGAGGAGAGTAATGAAACAGATATCTTGATAGAGGGGGCCATTTTGGGGTTAGGGAGAAACCTGTTGCCAGGGAAACTCCAAAGAATCCACAAGGATGACCCCAGATTAGACTTCTAGCAATAGTGGAGAGGGTTCTTGAACTGGCCTTCCCCTGTCATCAGATTGGTGAATGCCCTAACTGTCATCATAGAGCCTTCACCCAGTAACTGATGGAGATGCAGAGATTCCACAGCCAAGCACTGGGCAGAGCTCCTCTGGGAGTCCAGTTGAAGAGAGGGAGGAGCTTGGTCCTGCTTCAACACAAAGAGACATGCTTTGTTAACTCCCATGGGAGGCCTGACGCTTTCTGAATGGAGGAGGAGTGAATGCGGGCAGGATAGACGGGAGGTGGGGGGAGGGAACGGGAAGAGAGGAGGGAGGAGAAACTGTGGTTGGTATGCAAAATCAATGAAAACATTTAAGTAAAAATTAAAATAAAATGAACAAAAAGTTCGAAGTTTTCATTTCATATTTTGTGCTGTGTTAAACAAACATTATAAATTATGAAGTAAAAACACATAACAAGGATCCATATCACATGACATTTATTAATAGTGGTATTAACATATTTGAATGTTTGTACAGTTGAGTACAGACATTTTGTGTTTATAATGATTCATATATATCATAGGTTTTAATAACTAGTTATTTTCATATTTATAAGAAATACATATAAAAATGATAGAATATAGATAGATAGTAGATAGATGGTAACAATCCTTTAGTGTATTAATTGCCATGTTCTTAAATAAAATATTTTAAAATTACTTGCATACTACTATCAAAAGATGGCAGTGAGTATTTCTGATATATAAAATTAGTATTTCTTATTTTTAAAAATCAAAGAGTTGGGGCTGGAGAGATGGTTCATCAGTTTAGTTTTTTCTGCTTTTCAAAGCACCTGAGTTTTTTGAACCCAAGCACCCATGTTGGGTGGCTCACAGCCACTTAATGAACTCCAGCTCCAAGAGAGCCCTTACTCTCTTACCTCTCTTACGGCTTCTACCAGCACCCACATGCACATGACCTCTCTCTCTCTCTCTCTCTCTCTCTCTCTCTCTCTCTCTCTCTCTCTCTCACTCTCTCACACACACACCCCACAAATGCACACACAGGTGTGCACCTGCATGCATGCAGGCATGCACACACACATAAAGCATATAGAATAGTAAGAGTCTAGAAAGGTGGCTCAGTGGCTAAGATCACTAGCTGCTCTTGCAGAGGACTCAGATTTAGTTCCCAGCACCCACATGATGATTCACAGCCATCTGTAACTCCACATCCATGGGATTTTGCACTATCTTCTGGCTTGCAAGGGCACTGGGCACACATGGCACACTTACACATGTGCAGGCAAAACACTCATACACATAAAAGAAAAATAAATACCCCAAATCTTAATAATACAATTTTTTTAAATCAAAGAATTAACAAATGGAAGATTTGAGATTTAATCACAATATGTTTGATATGATGTATTAAATTAACATTTTAGTGCACATACAATTTATTGTTCAATTAAATATGTATTTAAGTAAATATATACATTTAATTGTTGTATATATTTGTATATGCTTGGAGGATATGTCACATAGGCATACGAGTTACATGGTACCTATTTTGAAGTTAAATATTCACCTTTTGATATCATGTATAAAATGAAACATGTATGCATGTATATAGGTACACACACATATGAATACAAACACACACATTTGATTCCCAAATCAATTATGTGTTTCTCTTATTTATGCTCTGGCATCTCCAATCCCATGCAAAGAAATCCAGATTTTTTTTTTTTTTTGCATGATCTTGCCATTGGTATGAGAAGACTATAGGGGGCATCCTACAGGGTCTCTTTTGCACAAGCCCTGAAAAGCATTCACAAATCCTGAAATCAGAGTTTCAAATGTCCACAGACTAGGGGGAAAGTCCAGGCTACGGCCCTTGGCTGTGTCCTTCCCCTGCACTCTCCTTGTGGATTTGACCTGCTCCCGCAGGTCAGTGCAGGGCACAGGCTGTCTCCAGGTCCTGAAATACACACTTCAGAATGCAGCAAGGGCCTGAAGAGGCTGTTGACAGGTCACTCTCCAGGCTCTCCTGAAGTGTTCCCTGGTGTTAATTCCATTAACTCAGGGGGATTTTATATTTGACTGGGCTTACTTTCTCATTTCCTTTGAGCAGCAAAGAAACATTGTGGTTTAATTTGAAGATACATAAGGAAAATATGTCCTCTTTGGGAATTTCCTGCCAGGGTGATTTGTAAACAGGAAGGGTAACTATGGCTGTGACGGCATTTATCAAGTGTGCTGCTTGCCTCTGCCTCTGGCAGCTAAACAGAACGGGGAGGCAATTATGTGAGAAAGAGCAAGAACCCAAGTGCTAGCCAAACGTCTCTCTCTTTCTTATGTCATTGGGGCTTGTTTGTTCTCTTTTGTGCATCTAGGTAATGTAGTTAGGGAATCACATTAAAATTGAAAATATACCTTAAATTCATAAACCACTATCAGCGAACCTTACTTGAAGCACATGCATTTCAGCAGAATTTGAGATAAGAGAACGTGGGATATTTTCAGAAATAAAATTAATAGAAAGATATTTACTGGGAAATGTGTTTAATAAACATGGCATTCATATATTTGATTAGAAAGAGCATATTTTCATAATTCAGATGTTTGGAAAACTCAGCCCTTGACTCTCATATGACAGCCAGTTCTGTAGGTCTGACTGGAGATCCATTAATATCAATAAGAAATCCGTAATGATCCCAGAAAAGCAGTGAGTTTATGACAATTTATATCTGTGTAAACTACCCCATCGACCTGACCAGTACTAATAAATATTCCTCACCCGATGCCAACAGTTGTTACTTTACTCATTTATTTGGAGGTATCAAGCATTTGTTCAGTGCTGATGGATAAAAACCAACCCCTGTCATAGGTTTCAAATATTCCACAGGAACAAAGGATAACCCAATGCCTTCTGTGTTGCTGTAGCCTCATCCCTTGCTATGTTCTAATGAACGTCATCGGGCTACAGTTGTACTGTCCTCAAACCCATCACATGTGGTGGTTCTAGAAGAAGCCAACTGAAGATCCCTTTGACGAAATGAAATTTCATAAAGTCCTAAAGAAGGAGAAGGCATTATTCTTTAGTGGCTTCCCTGTTGGTGAGGGAAGACCAAGGCTTCTGTATGCCTTAGGGGGGAAAAAAAACTGTGCGTGCTTATTTATTTCAAACTGAGAAGTCTATGGTCTATAGTGTCCCCTTGTCACACATCCAGGAACAGGCTATCACTCACCAAAAGGACGGGGACAGAGTGAGGACTTAACTGCTAAGAAATCTGAACTGAGATCTATTTTGTATGACATTCTTGATGGTGTCGCCTCCCTGAAGGTTTTAAATGGTTAGTTTGTCCCAAGGTTGATCCAGCAGAAATACATCTGAGGGCTACTAAAGAAAAGAAGGTCAGTGGTTAAAAAAAGCAATAATAATAAGCCACAAAGTTCACCATGACCATACAGTGTGAACTTATGAAAATGGCTCCTATTCTGGATTATTTATTCCCATGATAAATGAAATTTTAACTGGAAGCATGCCCCACAGAAAGACTTGGCCCTTCTTTGCCACCCAGTATTGGTCATGGAGAGAAGGGTTGTGCTTTCTGTATGTCTCCTTTAAGTCCAGGGTTCTAAATGAAGCAAAATTACAACCACAGGGCTGGAAGGAATCCCAGGAGCATCTTTGGTTGGGGATGAGACGACAACACCATTCTACTTCCATTTTTTATCCTCAGTGCCATTTTAATCATTATTATAATTTGTATAAAAGAAATGTAATTATTGAGAAATGAAGTAATTTTTTCATGAATAGTTCCATTTTAGCTTGCAGTGATTGAATACTTAAAGCTCCCTGCATCACTTCAGTGTGCTCAGTCTGGAACCGAGGTTCAGGGTTGACCTAGCTTTCACTGTAAACTCTGCATAGCCTAGAGTCGTTATTCTATTGAAGGGTTCTCTAGATCATATTGGCCTATGGGTGAGTGTGGAGGGATTATCTTTATTGATAATTGACAGAAGAGGACCCAGCCCACCGTGGTAGGCACCATTCTCCTGGGTTGTATTAAAAAAACAACAACAACAACAACAACAACAACAACAACAACAACAAAAAACTAGAAAAGCATGATTGAGCAAGTAAGCCGGCAAGCAGCATCCACCATGGTTTGCCCTGTGCTCCTAGACTGAGTGAACTCCCTGCCTATGGTAGCCCTGCATTGTATAGCTCGGAGCCCTGCCTCCAGATTCCTGTCTTGAGTTCCTGAGTTCCTGCTTTGACTTCCCTCAATGATGTCCTGCTCCCTAGATGTTTAAGCCAAACAAATCTCTTACTTCCCAAGTTGCTTTTGGTCAGTGTTTTACCAGAGCAACAGAAAGGAAACTAGAACATGGTGAATGGCATCAGAATTCTGTTAGTTTGTGACTGTCAAGTGTGTTTCAATGTGAAAATCTTGTGGGGTAATTCTATGGAGTAAGGCCAAGTCATGCAAATTGTACCTGTAGATTCTCAAAGTAGTCACTGTTGACTTTTGCATCATCACTGTCATAATTATTAATATTGGTTATTTATTATTTCATTAGTATAAGCCTCATCTCCATGAGCTTGTCTCTAACCTTCCTCATTATATGTAGCTAAACCATGGCATCCTCAGTGGCTCTTTCCCTGCCTGGGCCCCTACTCTAACTTTGTGATTTTTTCCAGATAAGTTCAATGTTGCT
>CABHPQ010161460.1:0-40388 GCA_902168405.1 Peromyscus aztecus | reverse complement strand
ATATATATATATATATATATATATATATACACACACACATATATATTCTGCAGTGGTTTCTCATATGACTTTTTTCAGAATGTCTTTAGTGTTAGTTATCCAGCCAGGTGTGTTCTCTCAACTGCCCTTCCCTCCCACCCCTACCCCAACTAACCCCTCCTGTTCTATTACTCACTCTGCATCACTGCATTTTATCTTCCCTCCCTGGAAAGCACCTCTTCCCTGTGACTCCTTACTAGTTTCCTGACCCCCCCAGGTGTTCTAAACAAGACATGTTTATCTGAAGATTCAAAACTGACTTCCACAAATGGGTACAATTGTCTTTCTGGCTTGGAGTTCCCTCACTCACAATGGTTGCTTCCCCTCCAACCATTGACTTGAGAACTTCATAATTTCATTTTTTAACCGCTGAATAATAACCTATTGTGCAAGTATACCACATTTTTATTATCCATTCATTCATTCATGGATATCTAGGCTGTTTCCATTTTTGTAGTTAATGTGAGTATAAATGGACCATGTGGCAAATAAATTTCTGGCTTTTTGAGGAACCCCCATTCTGACTTCTATAGTAGCAGCACTATTTTCCCCTCCATCCAGCAGTGAGTAAGTGTTCCCCTTGCCTCTATATGTATTGCAAGTTTGGAGAGGACTATAAATAACTGCATCCCCTCACACACATAATCTAGTACAATATACTCATAGAATTGGCACTTGAAATCTCATTGATGAGGTTTTATATTTTCTTACCTCAGTTATCATATAATTAATTTAAAAAAGGACATATAAAATGTGCTTGTTGACTGTCTTGGGCTTTGATCTTAATATTATTATATAACTTTGGTAACCTAGAACTTGGTTCTTTGGCTTGGATTTGTGTTTGTTTTGCTTGTTTACTTACTTGTGTTCATGTGGAGAGGCACACACATGCCATAAGGCCCTGCGTTCATCAGAAGACAAACTTCAGAACTGATATTTGCCTTCCACCTGTGTGAGAGGGCTTCTCTCGCTGCCTCCTGCTGTATAGAGGAAGCTAGCTGGCCCAGGGCCTTCTGGAGATTCTCCTGCTTCTGGCAGCCACCCCCACATAGGGGCTGCTGGGGTCACAGGTGCATGAGCTGCTGCATGTGTAGATTGTGGTAGGTATTTTTAACTTGAAGTTGTTCTAGGTAAGGCTGCATGAAAGATAATTTCCTTTATGAAAACCAGAATTTTTATGTCCTAAAATAGGTCAGTGGGTTCAGGGATATTTGATTGGTATGAGTGAACCTTCCAATCTCTTACCCAGGGTTTCTGTTTGTCTGAGTTGTAACTTTGATAATAAATGGTCACCTTTGTCTCCTAATTACAAGAAAAATAAAAATTTTATAAAATTTTATGGATAGATGTTTACATTTCTTTAATATCAAATAACTTACAAAAGACGTTGCTTTTGAAAGCATCTAAACTAGTAGCAGTAAGTCCCCAAATTATCAACCTGTGTACACCCGAGATGTATTTAGCCTACTGTCCATAAGGGAACGGTGAAAATATCAAGGCATATTCAGTAGCATTAGCCCATTTCTGTTGTTATAGGGTTTCAAAACTTTCTCAGGACCACAAATGGATCCCTCACAACCACTAAGTAGTCTCCTCCCACCTTTCTTATTTCCTAATCCCTATCAACCAATAACTTGCTCTCATTCTCTATGACTTTCATAATATGGATATTTCCTATAATGTATATAATATGCAGATATTCTATATAGCTTCATTCACTTAACTTGCTTTCAAGACTCACCCAGCAGGTATCAATATTTCATCCTTTTGGAATAATTTTCCATTGCATGCATATACCACATTTAATTGCTCTCATTACTTCACCTATATTTAACAGTACTGCTATGCACGTGCACATATAGGTTTTTATTTGAACATCTGTTTTTAACTATTTTTAATAAATACCCAGGAGTACAATTTTGGGGTCTCAGATAATTCTAGGTTTAATTTATTGAAATGCTGCCATATGGTTGTCAACACATTATTTTATGTGAAGCACATTTATTTTAAATGTAGTTCTTAACATTCATCTATGAGGTAGATCAATGACATGGTTGAAAGTTTGAGGAGCTGGTAACATATTGAAGGTCAGTAGATATAATTTGTTGTTCTCCTGAGGGTGGAGCTCACCACCCAGAAGACTATATCAAACAAACAAACAAAAGCTTTGACAGTAAATCATCCCCAATGTATCTACTTCTTAAAATATAGAAGAGTACCACTGCTATGGTGACATTTATTTTGTTGTTGACTGAATTAAACTTTCTCAGTCAACCTTATTTCCTCTTAAGATGAACTACTTCCTACAAACCAAGCTTAACAACATTTCAAGTTGTTCATATTACACAGCACCCACCCATCCATGCTGTAATCTTTTTTTTATCTAAAATGCAAAACGGGAGAGTGGTGATCTGTTGTTGTTTTCTTTGCTATAAAAGAGAATCTAATGACTTGAGGAAGAAGAAAATGTCATTGAAACTATGATGCAGACATCAAGTGAATGCTGTCAATTCTGGGCTCTTCAGGCATCAAAGCCATACTCTTGCATTAAAGATAAAAGTACCTTCATGTCACAGTATGCACTATTCCATAGAGACTTCCCCTTGCATAGTTCTAGGAAGTCCCTGAGTATGATTTATGGACAAGTTTTATGTGCCCCCATTAAACTGCAATTCCAAACATCCTTAGACACATTAATAAATTGCTTTAGTTTTAGTTTGATTTTGCATACCACAGAGCTCACAAAAAAAAAAAAGAGCGTCTGATCTCCCTGAGGGGATTTCAGAGATCACCCCCCACCTATTATAGATAGTGGCTAAAGAAAATTAAAGGAATGTGGTCACACTTACATAATAGCTGCTAGAGCGTTGAGTATTCTGAATGAGGAACATGAGCACAGAGAGTTTCTTAAAGCCAGATATTAAAGAATGACCTCAGTAACAGAAACAGAGGAGTTTGTATAGTGTCATCACTGAAAGTACACAATTAATCTTTGAACATGATTTTGTGGTTTATAAGGGCACATAACAGTAGGAACTTCAAAAGTACAGCAAGGCACTGCGCTTCATCCTGCATCTACACTGCCTCATTTCAGATGTATGTACATGAGAGGCACCATCATGAAATACCCATGAGTGTAAATTTATGTATGCACGCATCTTCTCCATGGTGATATCCTGAAACTTTTTAAATAAAATATCAAGATATTTATAACTTAGGTGCTTTATTTTTATATGAAAGCAAATATTGAAATGTGGTCCATCTCTCACTGAAGGTGAGGTTCACTTGGTGTAGAGTATTCATGAAACCAAGATTTAAAGGCAATGCATTAAGATAGGGTTTTGAAAAGGTGATAACATAATTTGTAGGTTGAGTAGCTAAAGTCTTTAGTGCTGTATAACTGTATTATACTAAGAATACTTTTCTGAAAATATCGCTTGGAGTCATGGAACACTTGCTATAACTGCAAAATATTCCCACCCCCCCAAAAAAAACCAAAGGCCAAAGGCAAAGATTAAAACAGCCATTTAATCTTTCTTTTTTTTTTTTGGTTTTTTTTTTTTTTGGTTTTTCGAGACAGGGTTTCTCTGTGTAGCTTTGCGCCTTTCCTGGAGCTCACTTGGTAGCCCAGGCTGGCCTCAAACTCACTGAAATCCGCCTGCCTCTGCCTCCTGAGTGCTGGGATTAAAGGCGTGCTCCACCAACACCTGGCCCATTTAATCTTTCTTAACAATACAGATTTAGTACTAGCATGGCTACCTGTATATGCAGCATCCCCATCAACTTCCACCTACAAAATTTTTTTAACCTACTCTAGAGCATCACATCCATTGTTAGTGAAATTTAGGAAAAAGGGCTGGAGAGATGGCTCATAGGTTAAGAGCTTGCTGCTCTTGCGCAGGACACAAGTTCCCTTCCCAGCACCCACATGGTGGCTCACAACCTCCTGTAACTCAAGGCCCAGAGGACCTGATACTCTCTTCCGCCTTTATTAATTTGTATATAATTTTGAAAATACACTCATGTATTGCACATAAATTTATGAAAGAGAACTTGCATAGACATAAAAATAAATAAGTCAACAAATGACTATTAAATGCAGGGGAAATAAATTCCATGCTACAGGCGGATTACTTTATTTGCTCTAGTTTGTTGTTGAAAGGCCATCATCCATTCTCTCTTTTCTCCGTGTGTTTCATTGAGCATTTTTATGATGTCGTTTATTACGGAGGATGAAAAGGTTACTTGCTAAGTTGGATTTTTGAAAAATCCAGGTGAGGAACCGAAAAGAGAAGACTTAATTAACACTCCACACCAATTCTCCTCCCACTGGGATCACGTGAACAGGCAAGCAGCACCGAACTCAAAATCTGTGCAGACATCAGACACATCCACTGAGCTTACAGACAGCCCAGAAACCTCAGCAGGTGGTGGGGATGTGTCTCTGAATGACACATTGAGGTGTCCATGTGTGCGAGCAGAAAGACCTTCCATAGCATTAGGACACTGAAACCTCCAAAACCTGCGCAGCAATCAGTTATTTGAATTTCTTCAACACGGCTATTCTAAATGCACCTTTGTTTTTAGTTTAACTATATAAATTGTCAATTGATGTCAGGAATAATCAAACTGAATGGAACTGAAATGAGAAAGAAAATGTTTGGAATACTTCTAGTGCCATCTATTGGTTGTGAAATTTGTTATTTCAGCACTAAACCAAAATGAACCAATTACTACTAGCTAGAAAGGGAATTACCTACCATGCACATTTCAGATAAACTCACATCCAGTTGGATGCTAGGATGGCTAAACACGGTGTACCTGAGCTTCTTACAACTGGCTGATACAACTGATGTATGGAGAAACAGACAGGCGAAAACATTTTAATCTTAAATTCTAGGATAACAAGAATTGAGTAGATAATATTGAATATCTACTGTGAAATGTTTACTCATGTCACAAACAAAATAATACTGACTCTCCCTTGTATAATGGATAATTCTCTAAAAGCCTTGCCGGTATGACAAATACAGCATTAATCTTCCTTTGTAATTGAAAGCATAAGGGAAGCTATTTGGTATCACAAAATTGGTTCAATTAATGGCATTTTTACTCATACAAAGATCAGAAATGAACAGAGACAAGACTATGAAGAACATTTTTAAAGATGTCTTTTTCTAAAGCTCCTTTTTTACATGTGCATTATAATTGCCATTGAATTGGATAATTTTAACATTCAAATTAAAGGACAGGAAATTAATTAATTTCAGGTAAAATTATTTTCTTACTCAGTTTTACAAGTGCAACTAATTGAATAATGAACAGTTCAGCCTAGAAAAAAAGGAAGCAACCCTTTTAAAATTTGGCTCTTTCTGCTTCACATAATGATTACTTTCATAGCATTTATCATCTATAAATGATGCTCCCAATGACAGAGAGAGGGATAGGAGGAGGGAGAGAGAGGAGAATGTTCCAGAGGCAGAGAGTAAGAAACTGAATGATGGGGTATATTTGGTGGTCATGATTGACTGGAAAATAACATAATTTTGTTATTGTATAATGATTTATTGAAATTTCTCCTATTATTTCCAACCCACCTCATTTTGGGTCTATTGGTCTGTGTATAGTTTTGAATGTTTTATTTTTATACACTTTACTGTAGGATGTTTTCCTTTATATTTCTATCCCCTTAGTATATTGAAAAATACATGAATTTACAAGGGATAAAATTTCATGAGATTTTATAGTGAAAGAGAAATATGTTTTTGAAACAAAATATGAAAGAGCAATTTGATATTTAGTCTTCTTCCCGAATACGAGCTATTTTTAGTTTTCTCTGTCACCTTTGTTGGGGTGTTTCTCTGTGATGATACTTAGTTTTAGCAAAGAGATAAGGAAGTTGTTGACTCTAAAGGATTGTATGGGTGATACAAATTCTGTAGAGCTAAAATTATTCAGAAATGGAGTCCCATTTTCCAATATTTCTTCTATTCAAATAGATTGTTTTCACGTGTGGGAGATATATAAAACTGTGCATTCCATTGTCAATGCCTCCAATTTCCTCAGGAGGGTTAGTAAGGCAATGAAATGTACAAAATTGACTGTCAATGCATATAGTACTTGGCTCCTGTCTATCATTCAGAATGCTGTTTCTGACACTCATTCTTTGTTTTCCTCCAGTATCTCCAGGTGAGATATTTTTGATTTCACACTGTATTCAATATTCAAAGAACATGCAAAGAAAACTGCTATTTTGTACTTAGACATTAAAAAGAAATCAGCAGCACCGAGAGCTCCCAGACAAACACACGATTTTTCCATAGATTGGAAATCGAAGAAGCTTTTGCAATTTTAAAGTATGCTTTCTTCCTCTTCATTCACTTTACGAGCCTCAGAAAGGTCATTCTTGAGAGCACTGGGTTTACTGACTGTAAGACCACGACACTACTCACAATGGACCTCAGACTCCAATGCAGCAAATGCCTGCATTTAAATCATTAATAATTAATACAGCTCAAAGGGCTCATCAGTACATGGCTGCTTAAGTATAAGCTGTTATTTGGAAGCCCATCCTGCCAGGAAAATGTGTTCTAGGATCCATTTAGATAAGAAGACTGAGAAAGAAGGTTCTTCAGCGATGGCAGGAAGTGAGTTGTTTCCATGGTTGATGACCTACTCTGTGTTTCACATCAGCATCCATATGCTGCCCTGTTATTACGTTTCCTGCTTCTGTGTTAAAATACTCTTATAAAAGCAGCTTAAGGTAGGAAGGCTTATTTTGGCGCACAGTTTGAGAGGACAGTTCATCATGGCAGGTGACTGGAGCCTGAAGCAGCTGTTGACATTGGGTCTGTAGTCAGTAAGAAGAGAATGATGAATGTTGCTGCTCAGTTAGCTTCCTTCTTTTTATCTACTCTGGGATTCAAGACCAAGGAATGTTGCCCCCTCCTTCTCACCTCAACCTCAACTAACCTAATCAAGATAATCCCTCACGGGATGTCCACAGGCCAACCTAATCTAGATAATCCCTGGTTGGCATGTCTGAGAGCTTGTTCTAACGGATTCCCAATTCTATCAAATAGACAGTCAACACCAACCACTGAATGATGCAAGTCTACTTCATATAGAGAGCTATGTAGGTCATATAAATGTCTATTCCCTTTATGAGTCTGGAATAATTAAGGATCTGAGCTGCAGAACAAACATTGTGTCTGACTGACTACACTCATCCCCTGTCTAAACTTGGACAAGTTACGTACATTTGTAGAACACAGTTTATGTGTAGAAGAAAAATATAAAAATACCACTGAGCCCCAGGGAAGGTGCGATTTATTATAATCCTGCTTAGAAAACCTGTCACAGGAAAGGTGCGATTTATTATAATCCTGCTTAGAAAACCTGTCACAGAATACATATTTAACAAGTTTTAATCATTATTATTCTGTAAGCTTCAAAGTTGTATTTTTCAATGATGTGTTTCATTTTACAGAGAAAACAGTAGCAATAAGTGAACAGTTAGCTTCCAGCGTGCCTAAACCTTAAATGTAGTTTTAGTGAGTCTCATTTGAGAAAGACATAGCTTCATTTACTCTGTAGCTGTTCATTGCAGCTTGTTGAGGCCTGTGGGACACACTGTAGCTGCTATCAAGTCTCTAACCAAGCATAGAGGATAGATACTGGTTGAAAGACAAAGGTTCTGTAGCAGAGGAGCCTACAGAATTCGTGTTTTTCTTCATGGGATAGTCCTGGAGACCGTTGGACATTTCTGAACAGCATTAAAGAATACCTCCCCTGCCCCACGCCCCAGACTCCTGTGGAAGAAACCCTTGTGATAATTAACATTTTTCAAGTGTCTTTATTTGCTCTTGGGGAATTTCCTGCCAAATCAGAATGTGTTCTGATTTCCTGCAAAATCAGAATGTGATCACATTCACTTCCTCCCTCAACTCCTCTCAGATCCACCCTCTTCCATACCCACCCAATTTTGTGTCTTCTTTTCTATTTTTTTTTACACCTATGAAGTCCAATTCAAGCTGCCTGTATATAGTCTTGGATGCATGGTCTTCCACTAGAGTGTGGTAGACTCAACAGAAGCAAAACCCTTAAAGAAAATGACTCAACTTCTCTTAGCAGCTATTAATTGCAAAGAGCTAAGAGTGGAACTTCATGGCCACTTCTTTTCTCCATTTTGGGATTTGATTTGACCTGAGCTTGCTCAGGTATTGTACATGCTGTCACAACCATTGTGAGTTCATCTGTGCAGCTCCCTTCTTGTATCCAGAAGACACATGTAACTGTCATCCAACTCCTCTGGATGTTATGCTTTCTCCTCACCCTGCCACAATGATACTTGGGCCTTGGGAAGAGATGGTGTAATACAAGAGTTCCATTTAGGAATTCCACATTCTTATTCTATATACCTTGCCCAATTTGGGGGGCTCTGTGTTGGTTATTATCTACAGCAAATAGAAGAAACTTGACATTCTAATATCATCCCCCCAATACATTTCATATTCCAGTTCCTTCCAACATGGATCATGAAGAATCGATGTTTTGAGAAAGTCTGAAGCCAAAATGGAGATGCAAGAACCAAGAGAAGAGTATACGAACTCAATGCTGGGCTGGGAAAGTAAAGTGTCCTATCACAGGACCACCATGGTCTAAGGGAAAATGAAGCGAAAGTCAAGCCAAAGAGGATGGGTTTGGGAAGGAAAGCAGTGAGGTGGAGAAGCCTCTGAGAAATGCAGGGAGTGTTGCAGAGCCTGCAGGGTTATCTTTGCTGAGATACTGTCTTCTCTCAGCCATCCTGTTCTTCCAGGCATATTTAGGTCCACACTGTAACTCACTTATTCTTTATGCAACTGTAGGAAATAGGTAATTCTTATCATCCAGACCATTTTTCAAAAAGAAGGAGACTCAGGTACAAAGACACTCAGCAGCTGGAGGAGACACACACGTGCTTCCCTTTGCCTTGTAAGAACTGGAGTAACCTCCATTCACTCTCAGGGTATGTTATTTCATTGAAGAAGTCTCAGCCACTTTCAGTCTCTCTTTGACGATTCTATTCTAAGAGTCAAGATACTACAGGAAACTAAATTTCTCAGTTTTAGCATCCTGTATCATGACTAATGGTGATCAGGTTTCATCTTGCATGTTCTGAGGTAAACCATCTAAATCTAAGTTTTCCCAAAATGCTGGTGGGTAGATATGGAGTGTTTGAAAAGAATCTGGGTCATAAGGACTTTGTCTTTGGAAATAGTGTTATAATTACCTTCACAAATGGCCCCAACACAGCAGGATTGTTTCGTTTTAAATAGTTCTTCCACATTCCATGATATTAGGACCCAGCAAGAATCACTGTCTGGATGGTGGATGTACTTTCATCTTAGATTTCCAAGGCTCAAGAAATCCTAAATTAAATTCTTGGGTTTTTTTTTTTTTTTTTTTTTTTTTTTGGAAATAACTTGGTGTGTGGTATGTTTCTACAGCAGCAAAAGGAAAAGTCTAAAATAACTCTTGCTTATAAAAAAAATAATAGTCTGGGGATGTAGCTCTGTTGGTAGGGCACTTGCCTAGCATGCACAAAACCCCAGCTCTCAGTCACAGTACTCCATAGAATCAGGCACAGTGATGCATGTCCATAAACTCATGGAAGCTGCAGACGGGAATTAAAGTGAAAAGCCATCTTTGCCTACATAGCAAATTCAAGGCCAATACTGGGCCACATGTGAGACTTTGTCTCACAGTGTAAAGTGAGAGGGTGTAATCACTGGATATTTAAAATACTTTTTAAAATAAAAAAGAAATTAACTTTAATAGGTTCCAACAAGGAGATAGGAAGTCGTGTGCAAATGATGAACAGCTTCTCAAAAAAAAAAAAAAGTTTAGTTTTTAAGGGATTAAAAATTCCTCATTTGGGTCTAGCTAATACTTTCTCTGTTCTTTGAGGACTCACTCTCTGTGACTAAGCTGAGTGTTATCCCTGCCATTAGCAACTCCTGCCAACAGAAAGCATAGACCAAGTAAATTCAGAAACACCAACAAATTACCAGACCACCAGGATTGGAAATTTCTTAGCCGTCTCATGCCTTCTTCCTCAATAGTATTTCAGTAGCATTTAGAATCAGCAATGAGTTTTACTATTTCTTTCTAGTTAATTTTCTTTTTTAAAAAGTCTAAGTGTATATAACCTTTATTCATTTTTTAAGGTTATTTTTTTACAGTTCCCCCTCCCTCAACTCCTCTCAGTCTTTCCCCATCTTCCCTCCCCTCAGGATCTCTTATTAAAAAAAAAAAAAGAGAAAACAGGCTTCTAAGAGCTAACAACCCAACATGACAAAATAAAATAAGAGGAAGCAAAAACTATCATATAGAGGTTGGACATGGCAATACTGCAGGAGAAGGGTTCTAAGAGCAGGCACAAGAGTCAGAGACCCACTCATTCTCACCGCCAAAAGTCCCATAAAAATACTAAGCTGATAGCTATAATAGATATGCAGAGGACCTGGTGGACACCCTTGTAGGCCCTGCAGTTGCTGCTTCAGTCTCTGTGAGTTCATATTTGCCTTGCTTCGTTGATTCAGAGGGTCCTGCTCTGCTCGTGTCCTCCATTCCCGATAGCTCTTACAGTCTTTCTGCTTCCTCTTCCACAGGAATGCCTGAGCTCCGAAGGGAGGGATTTGATGGAGACCTCCAGTTCAGACTGTCTCTCCTCGTAATGTCTAGCTGCGGTTCACTACATCTTTTCCCACCTGCTGTCATAGGAAGCCTCTCTGATGATGACTGGATAAGGCACTGATCCACAAGTATAGCAGATTAACATTATGAATCATTCTATTGATTTGGGTTTTTTTTGTTGTTGTTGTTGTTGTTGTTTTGTTTTGTTTTGTTTTTAGGCCAGTAGTATTTGGTTTTACCCTAGGTCTCTAGGCCATCTAGTCTCTGGTTCCTGGTTACCCAAGCAGTGTCAGGTGTGGGGTCCTTCTCGTGGAGTGGGCCTGAAGTCAAAGCAGACATTGCTTGGCCACTCTCCCTAGTTCTGCGCCACCATTGGGTATATGCCAAAGAGTCGTGCATAGCTGGACCTTGAGGTAGATCGATTCCCAACTTTCTAAGAAACCACCATATTGATTTCCGTTGATTGATTTCCATGGTGACTGCACAAGTTTGAAATCCCACCAGCAATGGAAGAGTGTTTGGTCCCCTTGCTCCACAGCCTCATTAACGTGAACTGTCACTTGTGTTTTTGATCTTAGCCATTCTGATAGGTGTAAGATGGAATCTCGAAATCATTAGTTTTGATTTTCATTTCCCTGATGACTAAGGCTGTTGAACGTTTAAAGTGTTTCTTCTTGGCCATTTGAGATTCCTTTACTGAGGATTCTCTATTTAGATTTGTACCCTATATTTTAATTGGATTGTTATTTGATAATCTAGTTTCTTGAGTTCTTTTTATATTTTGGATATCAGTCCTCCATCAGAATGTGGTGAAGATTTTTTCCAATTCTGTAAGCTGCTATTTTGCCCTGTTGACAGTACCCTTTGTCTTACAGAAGCTTTTCAGTTTCATGAGGTCCCATTTATTAATTGTTGATCTCAGTGTTTGTGCTACTGGTGCTATATTCAGGAACTAGTCTCCTGTGCCAATGAGTTCAAGGCTATTCCCCACTTTCTCTTCTGTCAGATTCAGTGGATCTGGTTTTTTGTTGAGGTCTTTGATCCACTTGAACTTGAGTTTTGTGCAGGGTGATAGATATGGATCTCTTTGCATTCTTCTACATGCTGACATCCAGTTAGAACAATAGCATTTGTTGAAAATAATGTCTTCTTCTCCAGAGTGTATTTCTGGCTTCTTTATCACAAATCAGGTCCATGGATGTTTAGATTTATGTCTGGGTCTTCAATTCAATTCCACTGATCAATGTGTCTGTTTTTGTGCCAATCCCATACAGTTTTTATTACTATACCTCTGTAGTACAACTTGAAACCAGGGATGGTGATATCTCTAGTGGTTCTTTTATTGTTTATAATTGTTTTAGCGATCCTGGGCTTTTTGTTTCTCCAAGATCTGTAAAGAATTGTGTTGAAATTTTTATGGGGATTGCATTGAATCTGTAGAATGCTTTTGGTAAAATAGCCATGTTTACTATATTAATCATACCAGTCCATGAGCATGGGAGATATTTCCATCTTTTGATATCTTCTTCAATGTCTTTCTTCAAATAATTGAAGTTTTTAATCATATCAATCTTTCACATGATTGGTTAGCATTACCCCAAGATATTTTATATTAAGACTATTGTGAAAGGTGTTCTTTCCCTGATTTTTTATTAGTCTATTTGTCATTTGTGTATAGAAGGGCTACTTTTTGTTTGTTTGGTTGGTTGGTTGCTTGATTGGTTGGTTGGTTTGGTTTGGTTTGGTTTGGTTTGGTTTGGTTTGGTGTTGGTTGGGGAGAAGCATTTAGGATTTTTTTTCATTAATCTTGTATCCGGCCCCTTTGCTGAAAGTGTTTTCAGCTGTAGGAGTTCCCTGTTGAAAATTTTAGGGTTACTTATGTATACTATCATATCACCTGCAAGTGATAATTTGATTCAAATCACTGCTGTGAAGAAAGCAGGTATGGGAGATTCTGTGATTATAATTAGATGGCAATTGAATAGTTTAAACCATATTTTATGTACAATAGTTTAAAATTAGTCATATCAAAAGATAAGGAAATTAAAGTTCATACATTAAGCTCTTGACTAGAGATTACACTGTCAATTTGAAAATATGTTGTTTTGAATGGGATGTAGTTTTAAGGAAAAATGTCTCAGAACCTGAGAGTGGAATAAATTAGAATAAAAAAAACTTCACTGTAATAATTCCCTTGAATTTAACTTTCAGTCTGTAAGAATGAAGCAAGATTGCAAACTATTCTTAGAGGGACACATGATATATGCCTAACCTGATAAAATTGTGATTAATAATAGGAAAGTAAAGAATGAAGCAGAAGAAGACCTAGAAAAAGTAGAGGAAGGAGAGAAGAAACAAAAATGATTAATCAGGGGGTGAGAAAGAAAAGATGGGAAGAACACTTGTAAGTTACAACATATTTTAAAGGTGTATTATTATAGGACTCAAGCCTGAGAGAAGACTGCCCCATGGCTATCAGGCTGTTGGAACAATGTGCTTCAAAGGATTCAAGTTCCTTCAGGATCCCATGCTGAGGGAAGCAAATGTTAAAACCCTGATGCCAGCCTGCCTCTTAGGCAGAGACCGCAGAGGTCACATGAATTAAAATTTGCATATTTTTTGGCCCCATGGTTCATCTTTTTCAATAAGGTTATGACACCGCCACACAAGTACAGAGAATCTAGGAGTCTTCCTTCAGTTTGCCCTAATTATAAATAAATCCACCTTCCTATATCAATCTATCACCTAATTTCTTTTGAGAAGTGACAGGCTTATAAATGTCAAGTGTGTCCTGTAACATTATCTCATAAAAGTCGGACCTGGGATGATGGATCAGTACTTGCTGTACAAGCATGAAGACCTGAGCTCAGATCCTCAGCATCCACGTAAAAGCCAGGTCAGAGGAGTATGTCTATGACCCTAGTGGTAGGTGTGGTTGAGGTAGAAACAGACAGATGTCAGGGGCTCAATGTTAGCCTGTAAATGTTGACCCTTGGCCTCCACATTCACAACCAATTTGTGGGAGATACTGGGGAGGTTGAGGGAAGTAATGGTGGATGGATATAATCAAGTCATGTTATGTGAATACATAAAACTTTCAAAAATATCTTTTCAAAAATGTTGGACCCAATGTTTACATTAGTTACCTAAAGTATTATAAATATAATTTGAAGAATATGACATCAGTATCATAGCATGGCAGATCCTGAACATCTCTTAAGATATTCCTTGTGTGTGCACATTTGCTAAATCAATTCAGCATCAATGAATAATCATTTTGCCATATGTTCCCCAAATTGAAATAAAAATAATGCCTATTTCTAACAACTCATGCTTTATAACCGTTTTCTAACATTTAGAAAGTTTAACTGGAAATCTTTCTCTTGGGCTGTATGCAAATGATTTATGATAATGTCCTTAGGAAAAAGACTCATCATTATTGTGATGAATCTCTTCTGGTGACAGCATGATTGCACAACTAAATCATCGTTCTAGAAAGAAACAAAATCAGTAACTCCATTTAGCAGATTTGGTGAAGGTGCTTACTCAAGTATTGAAGAAATTCATATTAAATTACATCCATATGACATTAAACACTGCTCTGCCTGCTGAAGACCTCAGTCTAACATGGGGAGTTTTCTTTCTCCTGTTTCATCTGTTTGGATTAACCACTTACTGAGATAAAACTGCTTTTTGAGGGTGAAATCATATTTCATGAAGCCATTGTTTCTCTGTGACTTTTAAGGGAGCAATTAATTTCTTATTGGAAAACATGTTTTTCAGTATTCATGGTCTCATAATATTCTGCAGAACTCATGACCCTTGTTCAAAGACGCCCAACTTGAATGTTCTCTTGCTAATCCTAATTTATTACATACTAGCAAGCTTGGTTTAGAGCATTTTCAGTGACTTTGATGTATAAACCAAGTTGAAGTCTGATAAAGATTTGAATTCTTAAATTTAAAGAGGCTCCCAAAACTGCTTTATTGAAAATTTCCATTTTCAACTCTTTTCTGCTCTGTGGACATTAGTTCTCCCTCCTAATACAACACTGGCATTTGTTTCTCTTATCCATTTAATGCAACATGTAGCTATGTATGTTCACTATCCTTATTGGAAGAAAAGCTCACTGAGGACAGGCCCTTGCTGTATCTATCTTTGATAGCTCAGAACCTAGCTACCATCTACATCATAATTCGGAAATGAATAATAGTCTAGAATGGTTTAGAAGGACTAATGATTACAATGAATAATAAATACAGTGATTATTACAGTAATCCTTGCAATAATCTGCAAAAATAACTGCTGTGGAATGGCCTTTCTGTACACTGTAAATATGGTGTTGCTTTTATTGGTTGATAAATAAAGCTATTTTGGCCTATGGTCAGGCAGAATAATGGATGGGAAAGCCAAATGGAGATATAAGGAGAAGAAGGGTGGAGTTGGGGCAGAGGCTGCTAGCCACTCAAGCAGCAAGATGTGAAAGAACTGGTACACCAAGGGCCATGTGGAGATACATAGATTAATAGAAATGAAAAGACATGGGTTTAAACTAATGTAAGAGCTAGCTAGTAGTAAGCCTGAGCCATCATCCAAGCATTTATAATTAATACAAGCCTTTGATTGATTATTTGGAAGTGGCTGCTGAATGGGGCAGGACAGAGAAAAGCCTCCATTTATAAATGACACTTCCACATGTCAGATGTACATCCACATCAAGCCTGAGAAAGCTTAAGAAAGGTTGGGGGGGATTCTACACACGCAAAAGTGGAGCCAAGAGTAGCTTCATAGTCCATGTCTCTCATGCTTGCTATGGTACAGGGATGCTGTGGCATGCAGGCTTGAGCTATAGCATGGCGGATTCCCACAGTAACACAGAGTGGTCTCCAAGCTTTGCAACCCACTGTGTGGCAGACTTAGTTTTCACTCATACAGGCAAAGGATTAAAGATACACAATAAAAACAGATTCAGATGAAAAGGCCTCTAAATGGGTTACAATATGTTTGAAAAATGTGTGTAGGCTTAGGAAGAGAAAAAGGGTATAGTCACAGAAAAAAAATGAATAGTTTAAAAGTAAAGTCTTTAAAGAGAGAATTAAAGTAATATACAAAAAAAGGATAAGTCATGTAGAGATAGGAAATACACAGGGAGTCTGGATCCTGCATGTTATTGTGTTGATCTTGAATTTTTTTGAATCCTGACAAGCAAACAACAGCTCCTGAGAGACATGGGGTTGAAATAGGGACTGATGACATACACCAGCCTAGATGTTTTAAGAATGCCTTAACTAAAACAGAAGTAAAAAAATATATTGTAAAATGGAACTTTTCACAAAGGCAGGATGGTCCTTCAGGTTCCTGCTTCACAGAAGAAACTGTCAGACATTCTTCAGGACATAGAGGAAAGCGACTGATGAACTTTGCCAATAGAGGTGGGACGGTCCTTCAAATTTCCTGCTTCACTAAAAAGTCTGCCAGATACTCCAGGCATATAGGCTGAAGATGGATGCCCCAATGTTGCAGAAAAACTTCGGGTGACTGTCCAAGCATCCAGATGTCTCTGTCATTTCTAGAATTATGGAGGTTGCTTGCAATGCACTTCCTGTTTACTATGGTAATAAATAGTATATCCTCTGGGGTCTTTGAAGGAGTTGAAGACTAGATAGTAGTAATTATAGTTTTCCTTAGTTATGATAAAAAGTAAATTTCATATGAAACTTTAGAGTCACAATGATAGGATAGATGATAGAATATTTTCTATAATTTTGTCAAAAACAAATAGACTGGATATTGTAACTAATTCTTAACTGATAATTCTTTTTGTTGCATATAATTTTACTATGTTAGAATTAAAACCTTCCTTTTTGATTGGACAGAGAGTGGAAAATGCTGTGGGATGTTCTTTCTATACACTGTGAATGTGTTGCTCTCATTGGTTGATAAATAAAGCTGTTTTGGCCCATAGCCAGGCAGAATAAGGTTGGGTGGGAAAACCAAACGGCGATACAGGGAGAAGAAGGATAGAATTGGGGCAGATTCTGTGAGCCACCAAATAAGCAAGATGTGAGGTTTATTCTGGGAACCATTATTTTCATTCAATCCCAAGGCTCTTTTCCTTACTACAAAGTACCCCCTGACCTAAGAGCAATACATCACAATAAAACTAGAGGAAAATAGGCATTAAATTTTTGACAAGACATAAAATACAATGTTTTGGAATGCTGCCTGATCTACTTTTTGTTTTGCTATTTTCTAACTTCAAAGTAGTTTGTAAAATAACAAGCAACTCTTCAGCTTGCAGGGGAAAAAAAGAGAAAAATAGAAACCTGCGGAGTTAGGTACTCTCGGGGCCCACAAACTGACCTTGGTTAAACTTGCTTACCTATAGTAGTGATCATCTGCCCACGAAAACACAGCATAACCCCAAAGCATATTTTTTATTTCTGAACCAGTGCCAACTCAGAATGCCATCTGTCCTTTCTTTATGACTCTAGAAAATTTCCTAACCACTGTTAGATGCCCGGCTCTTCATTATAAACAATCATGAGCTGCCTTCCACAATGAACAGAAACAATTTCTACATACTTGTTCACTCCACCACCTTTTCCAGCCAACCTGCATAACCATGGCCAGACTGCATGTCCATCAGCTAAAAGATACTCTGAACAGGTTAACATCTTGGACTGGGAGTATAGTGGGCCAGGCTCAGTAGTAAACAGCTTGCTAAGCATGTATGAGAACCTTGGTTTGATTCTTAGCATCATAAAAATACAAACAAGCAGTCCTAAATCCTCACACCATCATTAACTTCAGTGCCAGGGGGCCATACTAGCCTGACTCTAGTTTTATATCTGGAAGTCAGGATTTTTCCAGTTCAGCTGAAACATATATGTTTGCAAAATAATTTCTGATTTCTTTTTAAAACGAAAAGTAGTTTTAAAAGCCTTTCCCTATAAGAGTTTCTAAAATCAAATAAGAACATCACATCTGAGATATAAAAAACAATATCTTCTAAGGCACTTAGGCAAATATTAAAAAGAGTTAATTTTAGAATAAGTAAAAATAAATGTATGAAATAGTTTCTGAGTAAATACAGTTGTCTATATTGACAAAAGCAAATAGGCTACAGGGCAAATTTATAGAATGTGAAAATGTCATTTTATGGGAAATGATTTTTTCCCTCTTGCCTGGAGTTATTTCCAAATGTGCAGGTCCTCTGTGTTGCCAGTGGGTCTTTTTACAGCAGGCCCATTATTTTGTTGTTGAAATGGCAGGTTGTTCTTTTGATGGGTATATATTTTGAAGATGCTTTGCTGACACTTTATTTGATAGACTGTCCACTTTCTCTCCCCAGGAAAGGTAACAAAACCAGATACTGGACTGAGCTTTAAAAAAAAAATCAGGACACCCTTGTTTCATGAAACACTTGAGTAGTGGACAGTGACGCGGTGAAGACTGTTAGTGACCGCCCCATCCTCCTCGAGTATCATGGCTGTGTTCAGCCTGGTTGAACTTTATGTTTCTCTAGCTGAAAAATGGGCAAGAATGACGTGGTGAGCCATGTTTCAAAGTTATAGCCTTTCTTTCTACTCACTGTGTGACCTTAGACACATTTTACATTCTGCAAATTTCAGTAGCTTCATACAAAGAGCAGGCACAACAGACATTCCACCTACTGAAAGCTGCCTTGAGATTCAATGCAAAATGGTCTTCAGAGCAGATAACACAGTTCTAGATGCATCTTAATCACTTTGCTATTAGGCATTGTTCCAGTTTGATCTCAAATACGCCACAAAGGTTCATTGCCAAGCCCTTCCATGGCTTGAGTCCCAGAACCTTAACTAGGGATAGGAGAATAAAGAAAGAATAAACACAGGGACACTTGGACACAGGAAAGCAGGGATTGGGTAGGCTGAGGTCTTGGATGGAGAAATCACAGCACCTTGCAAGCTCAGCATGTTTATTCTATACAGTTGAATCAGGAAACAGGGTTACTACATTCAGATGAACAAGGAGGTATTTTCAACTAATCTTGATAGTAGCAGTGTTTGTAGAGAAGCAGTCTTTGGACCATAAATATCCAGGGGGAGAAAGCTACAGTAGACATTTTCTGCACACACTATGGACATCCACACATGGACTAGAGGAAGGCTTTGCTAGCCCTGTGAGGCTTACCCCAAGAAGGCTTTGCCACTTCCATGTGGCTGAGGCACTGGGGTCCTTGATATGGAACTGCCCTGGAGTTCATGTGTTGAATTAGTTCCCAGCTAGTGGGAGCTAGTAGTAACTTAGAGGCAAAGCATAGCAGACACAGGTTGAATTATAGGGGGAGTGGCCTTGAAATGGATATTGGAACCCTGGTTCCTATGTCCGCTCTTTCTCTTCCCTTCCCTCATTTTCTTCTACCCTACCTCCCCCCTTCCTTCTCAGCATTCATGAGGTGGACAGTCTCCTCAGCTACATGGCCCTCGCCATGATGTTCTACTTCACAGTGGGCCCAAAACCAGTGAAGCCAATTGCCCTGGACTGAAATCGTGAGTGTCCTTTGCGGCAGGCATTCAAAATCTTTTCTTTATAAGTAACTTACTGTTCAAATTGCAAGTCATTTGAAGTATATTTGATTTTTAAGGCTATATTTTACATTGAGGCAAAAAAAATTATATGATTGCATAAGCTTTTCTCTTGCTGATAAATTTGTAAGACATAAACATTGGTCTTAAACATGCTAGTATGTTTGCTGAATGAAAAGTGAACAATGGGAATGGGGGAAATCAGCAATACACTTGATCAGAGATGAATGGTCCTTGAGTCTTATGGAAAAATGGGATCTATTAGTCCATTTTCTGTTCAGGATATGTGACCCATAAAAATTTACTTCGGGAGACCAAGCACGTACAGGAAGGAAGGAGTTGAATGGTGGATGACAGAGACAACACTTAGTGACTCATTCCCGAATGGAGAAGAGGTCAGGACAGTCGCTAGGAAGAAGCTGATGAAATGAAACGCTGGTTGATTTAAAGTTTTTGAGCTGGAAATGCTGTGACCACAGAACACAATTGATCCTAAAGTCAACAACAAATGACTTTTAAATTTTAGGAAATTGACAAGATCTATGAGGGAAGGCAAAACCTAGTCGACATTAAAATTGGAAATAGAGATGAAAGTTAAAGACAAAAGTGCAAGCACCTGCAAATGAGTAATATCGTGGAACGGCTCTTTCGCTTGTTTGTCCACATAGGGATGAATACATGTCTCTTATTTACTGTTGCATTATGAATGAAATGCAAAGTATAGAGCTGAAAAGAAATACTGGTCTCCTTCAATAGGCAGTGCTTGAAACTGTTTCAGAGAGACATGCTAAATAAAGAGAAGATGGATTTTAGAGATATGTGAAGCTGATGACTTGAAAATTGATGGATTCTCCAAATACGACATGACCCTGGGTTTTCCAACAAGTGACCATTATCTACCTGAAAACTTGAGTTGCAGAAAATGTAGAGCAGTGGTTCTCAGCCTGTAGGTCACGACCCTTTTGGCAAATCTCAGTCTCCAAAGATATTTACATTTTGATTCAGATTAATAACAGTAACAAAAAATTACAGTTATGAAGTAGTGATGAAAATAATTTTCTGGTTGGGAGACACCACAACATGAGGAATCGCATTAAAGCATTAGGAAGGTTGAGAACAGCTGATGTAGAGGGTTTCAGTAGCCCCAGTCCAGCTAGCTGTCACTCCCTAAGAGGGTCTTAATAGTCAATGATGTTAGCATTCCCACACTAAGTCTCTTTGCTTTTCAACATTCACGTGGTAAATAAATGGTAAGGGAAGAAGACATCATCACTTCTCTACTTTTGATCACAGGCTATATAGCAGTCCTTCATTGTTAATATTATCTTCTAAGGCCAAACACTTTCTTAGGTACCAGAGGTCAAAAATATAACAAATATTCTAATAAATAACCAAGGAGATAGAAGAAAATCTTGGTACTTGATCTCTGTCTTTAAAAAAAAAAAAATGTATGTTCAGTAGAGTCAAATTACCACAAATGTTTTACTGGAGCAAATATAAAGCCAATAATATCAGAAAATATAATGAGTTGCACCACTGAGGTATGGACAAAGGTTTGTGGCAAGTCAGAAGAATAAAATCTAAGTCAGCTTTAGAGGGCTTGTGCTGACTAGTGTTATGCCAACTTGATACAGGCTAGAGTCATGTTGGAGGAGTAAACTTAACTGAGAAAACGTGCCCACCAGATTTGTCTGGGGAAGTCTGTGGTGTATTTTCTTGGTTGGTGGTAGACATAGAAGGGCCCAGCTCACTGTGAGCAGTGCCACTCCTGGGCTGGTGGTCCTGGGTGCTGTAAGAAAGCAGGCTGAGAAAGCCACGAGGAGCAAGCCAGTAAGCAGCACCCCCCCATGGCCTCTGCATCAGCACCTGCCTCCAGTTTTGTTGTGAGTTCCTGCCCAAACTTCCCTGGATGATGAACCACAAGCTATAAGATAAAACAAACCCTTTCCTCCCAAAGTTGCTTTTCATCACTTTTTTTTTTTTTATCGCAGCAATAGAAACACTAAGACAGGGTTGGAAAAGGCTCCTCACGAGGGGTGATGTTTAAATTAAAATTGAAATGCTATCCAATGAGTCCTAGATGAATTGGTTGGAAGAAACAATCCCTATGGAAGAAACCATTGTGCTAATTGCAAAAACAGGAGCATTGAGGAAAATTTATCATTTAATGTCTTAATGAAACCCATCTATAGCAGAGACTTTCACCAAATAGTTGGAATTAAATTTGGACACAGAAAGATTTAAGATCTGGGAGAGTTCAGGCTGTGGTGATCAGGAATTCAGCAAGTGCTGAAAATGCTAGTAGATTTTACATGTTGAGGGGTGGAATCAGGTGGAGAATGACAGAATGACATGGCAAGATAGAAAAGAAGCTCTTGAGAAACTGGGAGAACTGTAGGAATGGTGTGGTGTTTTAGCAAGCGAAGAAGAGCACTTCAAGGGGGAAGTGGTAGCCAAATTAGACAAGTGCTTGGAATTTGAAGCACAAAAGCACTAAGAGTGACATAAGACTATTTCCACTGCTTTGTGAAAACCATCACAAAATCATATGAATGGATACTGGAAATCCAAACCGTCCCTGCTGCAACCATCAACCTGACATGACCTAGAATTTCCCAGGAAGAGAATATCATGTGGAATGGCCTAGGACACAGTGGTCTCTGGATGTGTTTGGGGAGATTTTTTTTTAATTGTTAATCAGTATAGAAGGGCCCAGTTCACTGCAGGTGGGACCATTCCATATCCAGACAGTCTTGAATTTTATAAGAAAGCTAGCTGAGTGCAGTCCAGCCTGCTGGGCAACCGGAAGTATATTCACGGTTCCTGTCACAGTTCTTCAGATGCAAAGTGAGTCCTGTTGACAGACAGGGTGCTGGGTAGAATAGTGAACAGGCCTGTTTTCAAGCTGCTGCCTTCAATTCATGCTTTGGCTTCCTGGAACGATGGACTCCAATCTGGAATTGTAATCCAAATGAACCCTTCCCTCCCTTAATTTGATTTTGGTCAGAGTATTATATCAGAGCAACTAAACACAAACTATCATGATCAGTCAAGGAAAAAAGCAAGAAAAAAAAACAAAGATGTCAGCAGGGAAGGCTCTTGTTGCATGAATCCTAAATGGTCTTATAATAAAAACCTGGAGCCAGATATCAGGGTGAAAGCTGAAAAATCAGAGGAGCAGAGCAAGCCACAACTACCACCTCTTCCCTCATCAACTCCTCAGCCTGAAGAAGAGACCAAGTTCCTGACTCCTCCGGCCTTATATTCCTTTCTCTGCCCAACCATATCACTTCCTGTCTCAATCTTCCTAGTGCTGGGATTAAAGGTGTGTGATCCCAGGTGGTGGAATTAAAGGTGTGTGCCACCACTGCCTGGCTCTGTTTCTCTTTTAGACTAGATTAATCTCATGTAGCCCAGTGTGGCCTTGAACTCCCAGAAATCCAGACTATCTCTACCTCTACCTCCCCGAGTACTAGGATTAAAGGTGTGTGCCACCACTGCCTGACCTCTGTGGCTAACTCTGTGGCTGGCTCTGTCCTCTGATCTTCAGGCAAGCTTTATCTCTTAGATTACAAATATATCACCACAGGCTCTTATAATAATTGACAAAGATTCTTGATAAAGTCTAGTGTGACTTGTAATATTTGAAGTCATGATTTTAGGATGACCGTTCTTTTGATGGGGAAAAAAATCTCAGGCTATAAAAAGAACAGACTGTATATTCTTGCCTACACTGTGAGATCAAGTCCTGTTTCTCCAGTTCCAAGAGAGGGAACAAAGAAACGACAGTGGATGTCCCACAGCTACAAAAACAGAAGGTGAGAGAGTAAGAAGGAAAGAGGGAAATTACACAGTTATATTATAACCTCAAAATATAAAAGTATTTTATAGCCATAAAAATGTGTGCATCTAGCAAAAGTTCTAAGAATAAAGGAACCTCAAAGAACAGTGAAAGGATTTACTGCATATATAATTACTACACTAATAAATCAGTTCATTTCAAGGGTATTGATTCATACCAACAACCTGCCTTGACTCTAGAGGAATAGACCTCCATCCTCAGCTGCAAAACACAGCTACATGATACCCTGTCTCCAAAGCCTAACAGGAAAGGACAAAACAGAAAGAAGAGTCTGATGCCTATAATCTTACCCACTAGGAGGCAGAGGCAGGAGGATTGCAAGTTCAAGGCCAAGTATGGGCTACATGATGTATTTAGGCCACCATGGACTGAATAGTCAAACTCATATCTCAATGAAAAAGAGAAATGAAAAGAGGGGAGATGGAGAATAATTGGGAGGCTAGCCTCGAGAAGTCAGGAACATGTCATTATCGCCTTCTTCTCTACAAGGATGTTAATTCTTTCTACACGCAGTCATGTTACACCAGACATCCTTCTCAGCTGCTTTCAATGTCCACTTCCTTTAAAGTGGTTTTCATTTTTTCATTGTTGGACCAGCTCTTGCAATGTAGTCTAGGAATGTCTGGTATTCACTATGCAGGATTTCTATGCTGTTAAGATTCAAGAATATCATGCACAAAAACACCACACAAAACATGTTTTTAAAAAATTTTGTAGAGTCAGATGACCACATCATAAGACCACTTTGGAAGGTCTCCCCAACCTTGTGATTAGCTCTGACTATTGATCTTTGTATTAATAATAGTCAGTGTTTGATATCAAAATACTGAAAGGAAATACTCTGTATTTGTTTATAAAGTCACTCAATTTGTAGTTAAGTAGCAATTAATTAAATCCATTATTAAAAGGCATTGCCGTATTTCCTCTTCAAATAGATTCCAAGTTGCAAAGTGTTTTCTTTCTACAGCCCACATGGGTTGTGTCCCAGAACATTGGCTAAGGGCTGTGAGGGAATGAAGAAAGGACAGACACACAGACACAGCAAAACTGGGATAGGGGAGGTTCTCTAAAATAGTACCAGTGAAACCTGGAACCTTGGGAGTTCACCATGAACAGCACAGTGGCTAGTCTCAGTAGTATGTGTCTTCTACAGACATGAGCAGTCTCATACTGTAAACGTCTGGTTGGGGGAAGCTGCAGTTGTTAAGATTTACACACACTGATCAATTGTCAAACAATCCTAGAAAACACATATTCTGAGAAAATTTTTGCCATCCCTCTTGAGCCTGAGCTATGTGGGTAATGGCTTTATCAATTGCTTCATGGCTCCAAGGTCTTGGAAATCTTTGACAAGGCCATGCCCATGTCAAAATATCCATTCACTTAGACTTTGGTCATTCAGAGCTTCCTGCCTACATTTTCTGTGGGTTTACCAAATGGGACGGCAGATTACTTAGTTTGTCAAAGCTGAATTCTCATAAGTTGGTGTAGCAAATGTCTGAAGGACTACATGTCCATGATGAGAGAAATACCAGAGAAATGTCCTAGCTTTTATGAAAGATGATTTGGGAGACTGTGTTTAGAAATAAATCAGTTTTAACTGCCCCTTATAAAATCTCAATCTAACTTACAATGCCTTGTGAAAAATTTAGAGCCAAGAGGTGTGATAATTTGAACAGCCCAATTCTAGCTCACATAATTAATATTTGTTTCATAAATCCTGTAGTGTCTTGGCTTGTAACTACTTAGCTAGAATAGGGGTTCTTTTCTATGTCTGAAGTAACAGATATCAAAAGGAAGGAAATATTGATTCTAAGGGAGTTGGAATCAATGAATGGTCAATGATAGAATTATATAACCCCCATCTGTACAGGTTGTGAATCTCAAAAGTGCTCTAGTCTGAAAAGAGTAAGGCGGCTTGTTTCTGGCTATGTTGATTTCCTTCACTTGTGAAGCACAGGTTCGATTCTCACTGCATTTGCTCCCTTAGCTGTGCATCCCAACTAAGTTGTGTATCCTATGTATCTAAAACTACTAAGGATGTTAATTTACAAAAGCTCCTAGCATAAGCAACAGGAATTATGTCTGTAGTAAATCATTATTATCAAATCTGCAGACACTGAATGTCACTAAAGACCTTCAAATGGCTCATTTCATCACATTAAAGCAAGAGAGACTATTTCCTAGGAAATTCATCCATGAAGAAAAATTTTACTGGCAAATAAGAGTTTTGCTTATTTAAATGGACTTGGAAACCTAACCTCTGACATTTGAGAAAGATGAGGCTTAATATAAAAATTGCCACACTGTGTTTTGCGTGTGTCCATGTGTGTGTGTGTGTGTGTGTGTGTGTGTGTGTGTGTGTGTTGGGGTTCCACAGGAAGTAGCAGGTGAAAGAGTATGGATAAAAATTATTCTCAAAGTCAAATAGAAGTCAGGGATGGTGGCTAAGAATGTGAGCAAAGAATGCTCACGTATGCCATGGGCATTGTCTTTGCAAGAGCTCTGAGTAGCTGTTCCTCTTTCTTCATGTTACAAAACACTTCCAGCACATTATAACAACCATTGTCCTCTCCTTTTTTCCCAAAGCCCTCCATCAGGATACCAAAGAAAAGATGAAAGCATTCTGAGAAGCTATTTTGAAATTTCTGTCAGTCTTTTGTTGTAGGAAGGCGATTAAAGTTTCTTCAAGTTCCCTGAAACAACATGAGTTCTTGGCTGTGAATGACCTTGCCTCCTAGTTTTAAATACCTGACATGCTTTTAAAGCATTGGCACTACCGACCTTTAGGATGAGATAACTCTGTAGAGGACAGATATCCTGTGCCCTGGAGGGTGTTCAGCCAGCCCCCTGGTTTTCTACCTTGTTGATACCAACAGCCCTTCCCCCCTCCAACTGTAAACATTGACAGGTCTGCAAATGTTGCCAGATGCCCCACAGGGAGCAAAGCTGTTCTGACTTGAGAACCGTACTTCTAGATGGATAAGAAGCATGGAGTTAATAAGG
Organism: Peromyscus aztecus; assembly: GCA_902168405.1. Taxonomy (NCBI): domain Eukaryota; kingdom Metazoa; phylum Chordata; class Mammalia; order Rodentia; family Cricetidae; genus Peromyscus; species Peromyscus aztecus. The sequence continues at coordinate 14,234 of CABHPQ010161460.1, read as the reverse complement.
CAAAGGAATGCAACAGCTGTTTTTGTTCCAGCAAATTCCCATATAAGAAAAAAATCTACGTTGTGTAAGAACAATTTGAAATCATTGTTTAACACATCTCCTTTCCACCTGAACAGAATGTTGCCGATATTTTAACATTAAAATGCAAGTACATCCTGATACTCATTGGAGCTATGAGGCTGATGACCTTGCTTGGCATATTTTGAAAGAATTTTATCTGTTCTTTTTGTGTTGGCATTCCTCTGCCCTGGGCAGTTCACACTGACACAAGTTCTTTCCCGAAGGCAAGATTGGATTCTCTCCTTCTCTTCAATTATTCTTGTAAGTATGAAGGACAGCAAATTCGTGACATCATATCAGACTATGGTGGCATTGTACAGGAGTCATGCTGAATATTATGAGTCACATGTTTTATTTCTTGCATTTTATGAAACCAGGAGTGGTATTGGCTCAGTTTCTTTCAAGCTAATCATAAAAGGCAGATGTCCTCTAGTCGATGTACCTTGGGAAACAGCTAGAAGCTTGTAAAAATTATTTCAATTGAAATAGAAACTCAGTGAAGACAATTGAGTATGAGATTCATAGAGTTAGATGTTTGATAGAAATTTTGAAGGGATTAACTTAGGAGAAATAAATGCTAATTGGGCAGATTTCAGATAAACGAGGCTTTTTTGTTGACCTTTGAAAAATATCTGAACTCAGAGGAAAAGCAGAATGTCAACATGAACCTAACAGAAATTTGACAATACAGATAGATGCTCAGGACAGAGGATTCCAGACTCCAGAAGTTAGCTGAGTTGGAAGAAAGTGAAATTCAACAAGGAGTTGGTCTAATTGAGAATGCAATGGGAATGCACCAGTGTTTTGAAGCTTTCTCCTCGAGAACGGCTTTCATTACATGTATACTCCAAGCACACGCACAGCAAAAATTGTCAGGTTAAAAAGTCAAGCTACCGACCTCAGCACTTATTTATCTTGTCCCTTTTACAGTGGATTTACAACCCTTTACCCTTGCTGTGAGTTACACTTGAGGAAAATTTGCCCACAGAGTACACATCCTCTATGTCTCTATAAATTTTATGTGACCTTAAATGCAAAGTCCTCATAGTTTTTAGGTTAATTAGAGGTCTAAATTGTAATTTTTTATTTTACTACTGTTCAGAACTAAGACGGTAACATTCTGGGTATTTGATAAAGAACCAGAGAGACACAACTACTTCAGATTTGGAGTTGAAATATTATAAACCTCAAAGAGAAAATTATTTAGCTTTGCCAGTCAGGACAGATATCAAGCTTGCTTCCTGATTCAGGAGAGTCAAGTTGAGTTGGTGGACTATGTTATTGTATTTACTTATATGTACTGGCAATTGCCAGTAATGTTCTCAATAGATTCTCAACCTACTTTCTCCTCAAAACCATCCTATGATGTTTGCATTATTATAATCCCTTCTATTGACAAGGGAGCTAGGAAGGCAAAGCCATTCAGGACCTGAAACTAACTAATAGGAAGCCAGATTCCAAATCCCATATTGGCTTTGTAGTGGAGACCCACGAGGAAGGCTTCTACTCTAGGAATTGGAAGGAGACAATCAACTTAGATAATTCAAATCTGGTGCCAGTCGGAATCCAAAGAATGAATGAAAGAATTCTTAGGTAAAAGAGGAGAAAAAGATAGGAAATCAATTTTATTGTGAGATCCAGGTCTCCATGTCTAAAGTCTGAAAGGAAAGGAGGAATTGAGGATCAGAAAGGACTGAGAACACCATTAGTAAAGTAACGGAGCCAAGGGGAGGGCCAAGGGAGGTTGGGCAACATCTACATATTTTGCCATCATTGCTCGTGACTGGGACACGGGTGGAGCGGGCTAGCCAAAGTAAGGGAGGCCATAGAAAACATTCCCCTGTGAATTCATCTCTTCCTTTCCAGTGATGTTAGAAACTAGCTCTGTGCAGAGAGTGGGAACAAATAATGGGCGGCCCAGACTGAAGGCTTTATAAGTGGGGAACAGACTCAATTTTATCAGTCTCTTTGGGAAAATATAGATAAAATATCAGGAACTTAAAAAAAAAAAATTTCCCCGTGTTGCCAAAGCTCTGGAACAACGGCCCTACGAGAAAGAGGAGGAACACACCAAGGGCAAGCCCTACAACTGGCTGCCCTGAAGAGCTGCCCACTCCTCCTCCAGCTAAGCCTCGCTGCTGCTCTCCGAGGAAGCCTGAGGAAGGTGCTGCTCACGTGGGAACTACCCCGTATCTGCAGATAACCAGCCCTTCAAGATAAAAGCACAGTAAGTAACGGTCCCCGTATCCCTCACATCCTCTCAGCACATTCTTCCACAAGCGTGCGGCCTCCCATAGAGCACATTGATAAAGCCTATAGCTGCACTATGGAGGGGTCTGGTCACTGGAAAGAGACTCACCTCTGCAAGTTCACACCAGTGAATTAAAGGCTGAGAAATCAACACTCTCCTTTGAAATGATAAAAGACCCAAGCAGAGGAGGCTAGAGAAATCATCACTTGCATGACAGTAATGAAACTAAAATAAGACCAACAAGGCACAAGTAACACTAAAGACCTATAGGAAAAATCATAAGGAAACCTAGTACTGTAGAAGCCTTCTAAAATATAACATACCCACATATACAAAGAGTTAAATGGAGTTACCCTAAAACCAGGCAACAATGCCTCTGCTAGACACCACTGTTCACAGATAAAAAGCCCAGTTCCAAGAATAGGTTATAGCTTTTGCAGTTGCTGGTCAGTGGGGTGCCCTAGACATGACAGGCTACTGCCATTGCTTCTGGTTACCTTCCAGAACTCGATGGTAAGACCCTGTCTATTGCTGAATACACTACACACTCACCAGGACTTACCTGGATGTCTCATCCCTACTGGCCAAGCTTCCATTGCCCTGAAAGGAGCAGTGCAGGCCTCCACGGGGATGGGAGCGGGGGAGTGCTCATGGGGGGGGGGGTAGGGAGTGAGGAAGGGTAGTCATTAATCTTACTCAGTTTTGAATTTCTCAATCAAAATCCATTGTGTAAAATACTCAATGAACTAACGTTTTTAAAAGACAGCGTAAAGGAGAAGAAACAGTGCCATCGGGAAAATATGTGAAACTATGAGGCCTGATAGTCTGCAAACTAAGAAGGCAATGGAGGCAGCTGCATAAACCAATACACTGGAAGGGAACAGAGTCACAACCTAGGGAACATCTGTGGTGGCACAGGAAAGGACTGGGGGCATGGGAATAATAAGGAAAATAAGTAAAAGAATGGAGGAAACAATGATTCATTACTTGATCATCCACTTAATACATTTCTTACACATCCACTACTTGTGGGTAACTTGAAAGAACAAAAGATGGACATTCTAGACTTTTGTTTTGTTTTCCAAGACAGGGTTTCTCTGTATAGTTCTGGTGCCTGTCCTAGATCTCACTCTATAGACCAGACTGGCCTCGAACTCACAGAGATCTGCCTGGCTCTGCCTCCCGAGTGTTGGGATTAAAGGCATGCGCCACCGCCACCCAGCCATCCTAGACTTTTTACATTGTTTTCTGGAATCAGTGATGAGTAGATGTGAGCTGATATACACACATACAAATTTAAAATTTATCCCTGACTCTACTTCCCTGATTCCTAGTCCCTGCCTTTACCACTGCGTGAGCTTTGTCTCTGAATGTGGCCCGACGGACTTTCTCTAATCCTGTGTGCCTTCTGGGCCATGACTCAATGAAAGGGAAGGAAAAAAAAATAAGTTTTTTTTTTTTGAAAATTCAAGATTTTCCTCTATGATGGCTGTTTTTAGTGTCCACTTGCTGTACATCAAAATTGCCTGAGTTGGGAGCCTCAACTGAGGAACTGCCCTGATTTCCTCTACCTACGTGTGAAGACCCTCCCCAAGTGTGGGCTGTACTCCCTATTAAGAGTCCAGATGGAAAGGGCATAGACGCCTGGAGGATCAGTCACCTTCTACTTGTTCCGCTTCCATCTAGCCAGCAGCTTAATCTATCCTGTGACTGTGGCTACAGATTCCTTTTCTGATGTCAGAACCAGGGTCCTCACATTTCCATCACTGGCTCAGGACCAGGAATTCTCCAGGTCTTCCATACCAGATCGGGACTGCAGAGGCACCTAGTCACAATGACAAACATCTACCAGGCGGTCGGCTTCCCAGTTGTGAGACACCTGTTATCACTATTTCAACACGGACATGTGGTTTTGGTTTTCATTTGATGAGTCCTGTTCCTCTTAGAACCCTGACTATTGCATGCCCTAAGGCTTCCCTGGCAGGGTGTGTTTTTCTTCCTACGGGTAGCCTCAGAGAGTCCTGACTGGTCACCGTCACCTGAAAGTCTGGCCAGAGGGCAGCTAGGGGATTCAAACAGCGATGCTACTTCCCGGCCTAGATCACCACAGCAAGGATGTCTGTGGAGGCATTATCTTTGCTCCCTGCATGCCCCGTCTCCTGAGAGCACAGGGGTGGGGGAGGAGGGCTGGGGAACTCAATTGTCTGCTGATGCTCACAAGCCTCTGGCTGCACTGTGAATATCAATGCCTTGGCACACAACCTTGGAGTCTCCTGTCTTCTACTAACACCCAAGCTAATTTTTTGGCTTCCAAAAGAAGGCAAAGACAGTTCCTAGAGTGGCACAGACATAAACCTGCTACTTACAGATGCTGAAAAATGCAGAGTTTGATTGAGAAACAAAAGATGACGGTGGTCCCCTCCTTGCCCATGAGATCCGAATGGATGTCTGAAACTAGACAGCAACAAGCCCTGTATTTGTGATAGTTTCCTTAAACTATTCATACCTCCCCATGATAAAGCTTAATTTACAAATTAGGAATGGTAAGGGATTTAACGCAACTACTAATAAAACAGAACAGTTATAATGATATACTAAATAATTACGGGAACACAGTCTCTCCTTATAGTATCCTGCTGAATGAATACGCCCTCTTTTGATGATGTAAGATGATGGGGAGCCTATGAAATGAGGCAAGATGAGGCACTCAATAGAAGCACAGCGATGTCCTGTCAAGCTATTAAGTAAAGGACTATGGTAACTATTTCCTGAAAACACAGACCATACCATTTCATTTCTTGGCCCACTCAAGGGCATGTGACTTACTCTACTGTAGCCCAGACACTTTCATGCAGGATAGTCAACCTGACCACTGGTACAGCTTCTAAGTAACCGGTGGGGAGATAGATTCCAGGGGTGTACAGAGCCAGGGATAATTTCAAAATACTTGTTTTTTTTTTTTTATGGACATTTACTATTTTCAGATTGCTACCTTAAATAACGTTCAGAGAGACTCCCCAGAGATGATTAAGTTTAGTTTCCGCACAGCAGAGCAGTGTAGTGGAAATAACCGTACTGTGGTAAAGCTGAGTGCATAGTCAGCGGTAGGTCAGGCAGAGAGAGAGGGTTTTCGAGATGGGAGGCAGAGGGTAACATAAGACACTTTGAAACAACTATCCTTGTCTGCAAGGACCAATAGCAGACACTAGGCAGAGGATAACATAAGACACATTGAAACAGCATTCCTTGTCTGCACAGACCAATAGCAGAGTGGCATCAGTCAAAGACTAGAGAGCTGCTGTTGGGTGAACATCCTTGCCCGAGCATCTGCTGTGTGAGGCTGAAGTGGACTTTATACAAAGTTGTGGGGTCTGTCATAGTTTCTGTGACTATCTCTTGTAATGAAGCACACAAAAGAAACTCGCTTCTTCAGAAACATCCCAGCTTTTGAAAAGTGTTTGTTTACTCGTTGAGTTAGGGCATGGCCAGAGCGCCTTCATATTGATGGGAATAACACTCCCAGAACTGCAGTTAACGAGCACAACTGAAAACAGAAAGAGTAAAAGCAAGCAGGAAGGGTACGGCTACAGATAACCCCCCAAAACACACACCAAGCCTTTTCTTTTCTTGAATCCCTTGAGGGGTGTGGCTTCTTCTTGGAAGCTTGTGCTGCTTAAATGCCAATTAAATGATTCATACCAGTGAGTCATTATCTTCTAGCGATAAGATCACGGGTTCAGATATAATTATGAGTTATTCAAAATAAAAATAAGCATACCTGTGAAATGACTTCTTGAAGCCATTATGACTGTAGTTAGAACTATTTCAGGTTTAATTTTAATTGCAATGAAATTGCTAATTATATTTAATCACATCATTTTCTTTGATTTAAGAAAATATTATTTTAAGTATTTTATAAATTGGCCTGTAAATGGTGCACATTATTTTTATATCATGTATCTGTTTTATAAAAACTTAGTTCTAGTGAAACGTCTCTATTAAAATTAAAAGCAGTAATGAATTTTCTTAGCAAATTCAAAGATAGATACAACGAAACTCTTTATATTTTGCCCTTTGTATTTGACCTTTTTTTGACCCTAGTTAGATGTAAGTACAGTGAGATTCAAAAATGTCAACTTACCGCTTATTTCCAAGAGTAAATATTATATCCTAATACTACAATGAATTTTCTCACTGTCGATGGAATTTCTTCACCCTATTGAAAAACAAAGACAAAGAAAGCACAATACAAATTGCAGCAGCTCTTCTGTGTATGACGAGAAAGTAATATTTGACGGTGTCCATTAAGACTGTCCTTGGTGGTACAAGTTATCAACTTCAACATGCGTCTCCCAGTAAACGTTAATCTAGTTACAGTGTATGCGTGTGTGCTTATATATATATATGTAGGTAGAGGGAAACCCCCAGTCTGGGAAATGCTCATGACAGTCAAGCAATGGATTTCCTTTAATAGCTTCACTCTTAAACCAAAGGTGAGTTTTGTCTCCATCCTTTGGCGCTACCACCATGGCCACTATGCTTAAACATAGGATGTTGTGTGTAAGATCCACATATATTTTTACATATTTTAATTAAAATCTTATTATATTACTTTCCCCCTTCCCTTTCCTCCTTCCAGCCTTTCCCAAGCTTCTTCCCTCCAACTCTTTCTATACATCCTCTTACTCTGAAATTCATAACTTCTTCTGGATTATTGTCATTACATATGTATGTATATGTATGAAAAATACATAAAGACAAACTCTGAGGTCCGTTTTTTGTTATTTATGTATTTCAAGGCTGATCCCTTTCACTGGACAACCAATTATGGACTCATCCCTGGGGGAGGCTAATTCTCCCTCTCCCAGCAGTCATCAGTTGCCCATATTTCCTTATCCAGAAGTGTGACCCTATGAGGTTTTTCTCCTTCCTTATTAACATGTCTATTAATATTGCCATTGCTTAGGTCTTGTTTATGCAGATCTGTTTCTGTGAAAAACTATTTCACAGTAGACTCTCTGGTATTCTGACTCTTAGAATTTTCCGGCCCCTTCTTCCAGATTTCCTGAACCACAGACGTAAGAGCTGCTATGGAGATGCAGCCATTGGAGCCGGGCTCCTCAGGATCTGTTGATCTCTCCATTGTGCCCAGTTAAGGGTGTGTGTGTGTGTGTGTGTGTGTGTGTGTGTGTGTGTGTGTGATATCCCTATTTGCTGTAAAGAGATGCTTCTTTGAAGACGGGTGGTAGCTACACTCAAATGTGTGTATAAGGCAAAGATTGAAATTGTAATTAGGAATTATGCTGGTCTACTGAAATGGCAGTAGTTGAATTCTCTCCCTTAGAGCCATGATTTCACCAGCCCCAGGAAGTTGGCTTAGGTTCCTAGTACCAGGCATGATTTCCCTCCTGCTGGGTGGGTCTTAAGTCCAATTAACAAGCTGTCAGTTACTGTGACCATGTGAGCACCAGCTACTGTGCCTTTACAGCTCTCTTGTCCTGCTGGTCATTGTGACTCATAGGTGTTTCGTCTGGGTAGGACTGTTAATTGCTTCCCTCCTTCAGCATCTTGCAGGGTGTTCTGGTACTGTGAAAGCTAGATTGCATGAAGGAGGCTTTCAGGTTAGATCCAGATCAAATGTGCAGTGTCTTCAGCAACAGGGGCTTACCTTTGACCTCTGAGGGACAACAAGGGCAATAGTCACAGTCTTAGTGTTTTGAGGAATCACTTGGAATACCCTAACCAACCACTCTTAAGGAAATTGGGATAATCTGGTATTGAGGCTTTTGTAAGACTATGTTCCTGTGGGAAGTATTGCCAACCCTAGAGGGGCTTTAAGATTATATACAGATATAATCTTAAATTATATATCTATAATTATATCATTATATATAAACTTAAATTATATATACAATATACATATAGATGTGCATATATAGATGTGCATATATATAATATGATTTAAGGTAAATATAAAATGATAAGCTTCCTTGAGGCTTTATCAAACTGTTTTTGTACTTTCTCCATCCTGCTCCTTCTGTATTAGCCTCCCACCCTCCTCCGCAATTAGACCTTCCTCCTGCTTTTATTCGTTTTCAGATTCAAAACACCTGTATTCCACTCCTCCCCCTTCTCAAGTCACCACTTATTTATATTTTCCTGTGTTTGGTGTCTACATCTGAAGATGTGGAGTAAGGAACTGCAGATGAGACGGAAAATGTGGCATTTGCCTTTCTGAGTCTGGGTTACTTCACTCAATGTAGTATTTTCTATGTCCATCCAATTATCTGCAATTTTTGTTCCATTTTTTTCTTTAGAAATGAATAGTATCCCACGGTGTATATGTATCACATTTTCATTATCCAATCATTTGTTGAAGGACATTTAGATTGTTTCCATTTCCCAGGTATTATGAGTAGAGGAGCCATGAACAGGGTTGAGCAAGTGCTGTGGAGTAAGATATCCAGTTCCTTAGGCGTATACCAGGGAATGGAATAGCTGGGTCACATGGTAGTGTTTTTTTTTTTTTAATTTGAATTCTCCATACTGACTTCCAAAGTAGCTGGACCAATTTGCATTCCTAACAACAGTAAATGAGTGTTTCTCTTCCCTGCAACCTCACCAGCACCTGCTGTTTTCAGGGTTTGTTGTTGTTATTTTAGCCATTTTTACTGGGCTAAGATGAAATCTCAAAGTCGTTTTAATTGTCATTTTCTAAAATCTTAAGGATGATGAATACTTTTTTAGTTATTTCTTAGCTATTTTTATGTCTTCTATTGAAAACTTTCTGTTTAGATCCCTAGCCCACTTTTTAACTGGGTCATTTGTTTCCTATACCTTTTTCTTAGTTATTTTTATATTCTGGATATTAATATTTTCTAAGATGTATAGCTTATAGATCCTCTCCCATTCTGCGGGTTCTTCTTCATTCATCTAATCATTTCCTTAGCTGTATAGAAGCTTTTTAGTTTTGTGAGGTCCCACTTGTTAAATATTGGCCTTAATTCCTGGGCAAATGGAGTCCTATTCAGAAAGAGCTTTCCTGCACCTATGTCTGGTGGGGGATTACTGACATTTTCTTCTAGCAGTTTTAGTGTTTCGGGCTTCACATATAGGTCTTTGATCAACTTGGAGCCCATTTTTGTGCAGGATGATAGATACAAATATAATTTCATTCTTCTTCACGTGGACATTTTCCCAGCATCACTTATCGAAGATGCTTTTCAATAAAAGATCCTTTTCCCCAGGGTGGGATTTGCCTCTTTGTTGAACATCAGTTGGTTATTGTTATGTTTGAGTACTCACATTTGGGTCTTCTGTTTTGTTCCATTGTGTTAGTACCATATAACTTTAGTATAACCCTATAATATATAAGTACACTTATATGTTAACTTCTAAATTAATTTTAAATGACTGCAGTTTATGTATTTTATGGAAGATATCTTCTTCATATATCCAACACAGCTTGAGTTGGAGTGTTGCGCTTATAGGGAGATTTCTTGCATAATTTCCATAGCATGCTACTTTCCACTGATGGAAACTCAATTGTCGCCAAAGAAACCTAAGATTCATACCTTGATCAAAAGTAGTCACTATAATAATAATTAAGAAAAAATACCTAAGTCTATGAGTTACTTTCTTTGTTGATGAGACAAGACAGTTGACAAAGGCACTTGAGGGGAAGGGTGTTCATCGTGGCTTACTATGCTAGGGCACATTTAATAATCACTATTAACCATCACACCAACCTTTTATAAGTCCACCAATGCCTTCCTCAGTACTTCTATGTAGCTGCTATTTGGAATAAGCCTGTTGTCAGAATCAGTATTTTTTCTTTCTTTCTTTCTTTGGTCTTAACCTTGAAAGCACTACAGGAAGGTCCAACCTCACCAGTCAATTTCATATCCCTGTACTGAATCTCTTACATACAGAAAAAGGTCAATTTCACTGTAAATATCATGTCTGTCATTGGAACAAGACATTGCTTAGCTACTGGCAGGTGTAGTTATTCAACTACATTCTACCTGGGGTCATTTGTAGCCTTAAATTCTAGCTGTCTTCAAGAACTCTGATTCGCTAGCTACAGATCTATTTGCATAAGAAATCAGCCTTTGCTACCAAGAAGCCATGTAGCCATCAGCAAATAATTCAGCATCTCTGAACTCTTGTTTCCCCATCAACACAGAAAAAAATTTAAAGTGATTATGAGGATGACACAAGATAATGTATACAAATTATGCACACACAGGAAATGACTTTTCATAACTGGTCTATCATTTCTATATCAGTTCCTTCAATTCTTTTTATATCATCACCTAACAAATTCAACATTTTTTTGAATTTTTCAAATGCTTTATTGTATTGGTTTACCCATCCTCAGAAGTGTTTCAATAGCTCCTGCAAGTAAAAGCAATAAAATGAAAACTTCTGTTGTTTTAAAGCATATGCATGCATTATTTAGTTCAGTGTGTACCTGGTTGATAAAACTCTAACTCGTTCATTCATCAGCAATGAGAACACAGTGGGTAGTGCTCAGCACTCAAGATACAGTTTACACAAGGATTTTTTTTAGTCCAAACAACAGTCGTGTTTCAAAACAACAGTGGGTACCTGAACAGACATAGGATCAAGAGAACTGTCATCTGGGAACCTCACCAAATGCTGGGTTATTGGAAATTCTTCCAGTTTGGATCAGGGTGAAAGGTCTCCCCCAGCAGGGTGAAGGTGACCCTCACAGGCAAAGGTCTCTGTTTCCAATTGTGTTCACATGATTTGTAAGAAGTAAGCCTGAAAATGTGTATGCATCGAGCAGGAAAGAAAACAAGGCAGTGGTCGTGTTTTGTTACATTAGTATTAACATTACTTTATCTTCAGAACCACAACTCTAAACTGTCATAAGGAAAACAGTGTAAATGCCTTTCTAAAGCATTGGCTGTCTTTGTACAGCTTGTAGTAACATAAAAGCAGGCTGTAGCTTGGGCAGATTCCACACTGCACATATTAAGAATTATTTTAGAGAGGTGTTTTTTTTACCAGAAAAAGAAAAAGGAAAGGTAATCTCTTGGTATGTGTTCACTTTTATCACAGACCTATGGATAGAGTTTCTCAACCTTTTAAAGGCATGTTTGCAATTGGAGCAATTACCCAGTGACTTTCACCCTCATATTTAGTCTGTCTAGACAACCATGATTTTTTTTTTCTTTTAGGAGCCATGCTTGCTTCATTCAAATAATCATCTAAACAATTGCTTCATTCCTTGAAGTAAATCCAAATCTTGTTCAATAACTTAATTTGCCAACCAAACTTTTAGAAGAACTCCATTGAACAAATACTTAAAAGGCTATGGGATAATATATGTAGTAACTATTGGTCAAGGAGGTCCTGGGGTCTGGAAAAACCACAGGGTACTGCCACTGCTCTTGGTGGTCCGCAGTAACTAGATGGTAAAACCTAGTGCTGAAGACACCACACACATTTGTTGCTGGGCATAGAGAAATCAGCTGTGGGCTGAACTGCCTGGCGTTCATGGTTCTTGAAGGTGCTGTACAGGCTGCTAGAAATGAAAAGACATAAATGAACTGACCCAGCACTGGACCAGGAATGCTGTAATACCAGTCTGCCAGACAAGATGTACCACTAGTGCAATAGTGACTGTTTGGGGGTAACTTACTGCTTTGATAGTAGATGTGAGGCCTGTTCCACAATAGAGAATTCATGCTGTTACTGTAAACCAGGTCAAATGTCCAGAACTGGGGAGGTCATAGTCCTCAAGGTAAGAGAAATCAGCTATTGTTATTTTGCTAAGTGGCCCTGTTGTCAAATTGCCTTCTAACTATTTATGCTTGGAGCCATAGATATGGGCTTCTATCTGTTCTCAGAGAAGCTTCTTCTATTGGGCAGCAGCTAATGCAGACCCACAACTGGCCGATATGTATAGAATAAGAGACCGTGGAGTGCCCCACTCGAAAATGGGACACCTACATCACAACTCTTCTCTGTGGGCTGAAGAATCATCCAGGAATAGGGGGCAGAAAAAAATTTAGAGCCAAAGGTAATATACATCGGTATCAAATCAGGGCTGTTGTCTACATGAGCTTACAGCCACTGTCACTACATGCTTAAGACTTGTATAAGTCTGAAAGTCAGCTGAAATCGCAGCATGGGTGGAGAGGGACTCACGAAGTCCCATCCCTTGCTGATGAGCTATCTGAAGTTGATGGCTGCTAGAGGGTTACCTGCTCCAGTCCTACACCATGGCTCTATACCTATGCACGTACAGGAAGCACAAAGTGGACTCAGTGGGTATAAAAATAGAGCACGTGATGTAGGAAGAGGACAGCAGTGGGCAGATAGGGGAGGAACTGGTTGGGGAATTGGGGTGGTTCTGATCAAAACATACTAAGTTTGTGTTTAAACTTCTAGAAACAATATAATGATTTTTTTTTAAATTCCTGGGTGGATAGATGAGGGTTTCATTCACCCTACCCCCAACTGAGTAAATGGTAGCTTATGGTAACTAAGAGAGGGATATAATTTTTCTTTGTGAACAGTAATAAGTTGACTATGCTCTAGTGAATGGTCGCATATCTGTGGGCATATAGGAAGTACTCACTGGATGCACTGTAGTTTAAAAAAATACACGAAACTGTGATGTGGGAGGACATGTTGGAGGTCTGAAGTTGTGAAGAAGGAGGGGGAATATGATCGTGATACATTGTATTCATCCATGAAATTTTAAAAGTAAATTTTAAATGTCTGTAAACAAAAGAAGAGAGCACAGATGATGTGCACAGGATGAGGGAAAGGCCAAGAACAGGACCATTCAGCATGGTAAGTTCTAGAACTAGAGCATAAATCACACAGTACCATTAAAATAGATGCAGTGTTTTAAGATAAATACTAGAAAGAATGAAACACATTTGTCTTTCCTTGAAGGATTTTTTCCATTCAAGAGTACCACACACAACGCATAGAAATCCCCTTCATATTTTTATCTGAGAATTATAGAGGAGACTTCATTAACTTAGGACCAGTCTGATGCTTTTGCCCCAGAGGAAACAGGGCACACACATTTTCTTTAAATCTTCATCTCAGACATTCACATGAGACCTTTCCAAATTTGTTTCCTGCAGTGGGTAAGATTATCATACAGAGGTATTTAAAATGCCTTATTTCCTAGAAACATTTTCATATCCTTCGTCTTCCAAGAAAATCTGTTCATGGATGGGGAGTGGAGTATGAAGGGAGATCAACAAGAAGACATCACAGACGGAGCCACAAATGGAAGAAGTGAGAAGGATAAACATGAGTAACCCAGATGGAGGAGAGTCTGGGAGCTGTGAAGGGCAAGTGTGTGTCTCAGGACATGGACCTCTGAGGATCTTCAGGAGTCTGGTCTCCTAAGAAGTCGGTAGACTAACCAATTTGCTAGTATAGAAAACTTAGCCTTAGTTTTATTCCTGTTCATACTTGAAAGGGCTTATCTTTTCACAGAACTTCTGCCAAGAAAGCACACATTTCAAATGCGAAATTATTTCTCAAGAGATCTCTGGGAGGATGCTCACAATTACAGCACCAGTGACAGGTGGTCATTCAGACTTAAGCAACACTGCCCTCTAGCGGAATTGAAGAGGCTGCAGGTGTTCAACACTCCATAACATAATGGAAGAAACAGGTTTTTCCATCTCTGAGTTCCACCCTAAAAGTAGTGTGAGAAAGTATGCCACAGCCATAGCTTTGCCTTCTATCATGAACAGATCTATTTATGATGCTATATGTTCAAGAGAATTCCAACAGGTATTAAAAAAAAAAGCAATTGATCCCTGGGGTTCTCAAGAGTTGGCTGACATTTCTGCCTTTAAGCACCATGTTAACCCAGGGGTCAATTGCTTTTTCACCTGAAGCCTGAAAAGTAAGGTATTTT